>ML780525.1:585212-639646 GCA_009831015.1 Picea engelmannii | reverse complement strand
CCTTTATACTTCCCCCTACCTCCAACTATATATCCTCTCTTTCTCTCCTACATATAACACCTCTTTCTCTCTCTCCTTGTTGTTAGTCTCACTCTTACTAGATCCCCCTCCCTCTCTATTCTCTTCTCTCCCAACATTTCTCTCCTTATATCTCTCCACCCGCCCTTCCCTATATCTCCCCCCATCCACTCACACTCAATATCACTCTCTCTGTACCCCTCCTCCCCTCTCTTTCCCACTGCTTCCTCCCTCCCTTTATGTCTCTACCATCACCTAGACCCCCCTAGCTCCATCTAAGCCTACACATAACCTCTATTCAACCCTTAACCCCATCCAGACCTAAGCCTTAAGTGAAGTATGCATATAACTCTTGTTTTATAATGATATTTTATGGATATGATTGTTCACCTATGATTTAATAATGATTTCAAATGGTTTAATTATGATTATGGTACGCTAATTCTTCTTTTTTATTTTAATATAACTGTAATCCTTTAGTGAAATCAATATTCTTTATTCACAATCAATTTTTGACTCCATCTCTATACCCCCCCCTCTCTCTCTCTCTCTCTCCATTTATTTCTCTCCCTCCTCCCTCCCTCTCTCCCCCCCTCTTCAAGTCTTTGTTGGACACATCTACCACGATGAGAGGGTGGGGTAAATTAGTGTAGGGATTTTTTTACACTTCTTTCAAAAATTTAGTTAGAAACCACTTCAAACATACTACCATTTGTACTTAGCTACTTCCATGTATCAACAACATTCATAAATATTAAAGAACAATAAACCATCACCATAATGAACACAAAGAACACCAGATATATGTGTAAACATTTTTCATTGTGTGTTATAGGGTACTACAATCTCAGGGTTTTATCAGCATCAAACAAAAAGAGAAAACACTCCAAAATAGCACCAACTCTCAATATAAGACTCAACTTGCAGATCTCAACACCAAATGGGATGTGAGGAATCAAATCCCCAGGTACAAGACCCTTCTTTTAGACATAAATAAATCTGTTAACTAGTACATGACTTGTTTGTATTCCAGTCGATGTATGTACACATCCTCGATATATTTTTTATAGTTCAAAAATTCCCTACCTATGCAGACATGGCATTGGCCTTTCCACTTACATTTTTTGCCAAAAATACTGTTGAGGCTTCCTCTTAAAAAACTATTTTTTGGAAGATGTACGTACCCTAATGGCCTTGTTTCCTCTCTCTTATCTTTTAGTTTATATATTTTGGGGGTATCTTAGGAAAATAACTATGTTTCAAGGGAATTTAGTACTTTGCATGTACCTCGACCCAATATAACGGGATTTTACCCATTAGAAAAATTGGCAACTACACCAAGGAGTCTTTCTAGGGTCTTAGTGGGAGATCTTGGTTAGATTTGATTCTCAATTTCTTTCTAAGTTTTCTGAGTATTCTAAGTCAAGTTGGGTCTATGGTATCCTTTCAGGTGCCTACCAGCTTCCCTTGCCCATGTTATGTGTCCAAAAATTTTCATTTTTTTTAAAATTTACAGAGGTATACACTTTGTGTTGTCTATATAGAAAACGTACATACTCAGTCTGCATTATATACATCCCGTGTTCATACGTAGGACGGTCGCTCACAACACACATCTTTTTTGTTTTGGAGTATTTTTTCAAAATATTTTCCTTTTTCTACAAGGAACTTGTGGTTTTGAGGTCTTCCAAAGTTCCATAAGCTTATGTTGTTTTGGGTTTAGATAGTTTGCAAGATCAGATTGTTTATGAAATAAATAAAGAAATCATCTTGTCTCTCTGTGTTTCAAAGAATTTTTGGCTTATTTTTAGCTTGATTTTTAAGAAAAATGAGTTGCATTTTTAAAAATGAGGGGGGGTGGGTGGGATGAATCATGTATTCTGAAGATTATTTTAGTATATTTTGTTAGTTTTTCTTTGATTGGAAGAAAATATATAAAAAAAAATGTTTTTTAGGTCTCTTTCTTTCTTTGCATTTTCTTTGCATTGTTATTTGAAAAGGAAAAAGAAATTAGAATAGTGTTGTGTTTTTTTCTCATCTTGAAAAAATTTCAAAAGGAAAAATAAGAAATAATCCTTACACTTGATGTCTTGTTTCACTCGAAAGGTGCATTGTGCATTTTTCATGGAAGGAGAAAATATTGCATTTTTAGGTTTGAAGGATTGCTCATGCTTTTTGCTTGAAGATATTTTTCATTTGTAGAATTAGTGTAAACTCTTATTTGTCAATATTCTAATTGGTTTCTTTTTCACGAGAGTCACAAACAACATAAGTTTCACTTTCATTCCTTGAGTAAGAAAATCCCTTAAAATGAACATGCTAATCTAAAATATATTCGTAACACTTTTTCTAGGGTTCACCAATAGCTTCGGCTAAGGCCTTGGATTAGGTGTGGAGAGGTGAACCCTCCAAGGCCAACCAAAACTCAACTTATATGTTTGTGCTAGGGTGCAAAAAATCAACCTTGTAATTACTCAATCTGGTAAGCTCCTCTAACATAGGATTCAAACATGAGGCCGTGTTGAGGATGGTGACATAGATATCCACCCCTGATCCTAACAAAGAGTTTGGGAGAGTGTGTATTGGGGGTGAGTCACATAGCATTACTAGCTCGACATTTGTCAGACCTCTGAGGCACTTGAATCCATCTAAGGTAATCTAAGAGTGATTCTGGCCCTGTTATGTTTCAAGCCTTAGGAGGATATTCGAGCTAAGTTAGCCTTCCCATACACTCGCTCGACTGTCTACAGTACCGCCCCAGTTGTTGATTACAAGTTGGTGGCCTAGTTTCCATTATATAGGTTGACACACAGGTGACTGCGAGGGGTGTATTGTAGTACCTGAGGTAGACTCTATATTCTCTAAGTGACACTCGAAAGGACCATTGGTCGAAGGTCTGGGTAAATTCTTCTCTTGGCCAATCATTTATCTTTGTGGATGCTTGGATAATCATGACTTCATCTCCTTGGTTCGGAAGCATTCATAAGGATAGTTTATTGGGTTTGTATATTTTTAGGCTCTTCTTCTTAGTGGTGTGCTCTATGCTCCCTAGTTTTCCATAGTGAGTTAGTTAGTCATTTCTTTGGTTCTCCTACCTAAGGTGGTAGATAGCCCACTCCACTGGTCATGAGGAATTTTCAGTCTTCCGCTTAGAAACCTAGTGCTACCTCTTTATAGGCATTATTTTTTATACCATTGGTTCACTAGAATTAGTGTGTTAGACTTTTACGGACTTCAATGATACCAGAAGGGAAGAACCTATGCATAATATCTTCATGGTAAACATTGATGATGATACCAACCAAGGAACCCCTTCGCAAGGGGATTCTTGTTCTTTTCCTTTCTTCAGAAATGTTGGTGTCCCTTTGATGACTATGTTGTATATTCTTGGGTTGAGTGTGGGATTACCGGTTTGGTTGGGTACCATTCCAAATGTCCATTATTCTCTTGACACTTCTCAGTTAATAACCCTATGTCATGGGAATCATGTTTATGTTCCTTTGTCAATAAATTATTATCCTCCTCCTTCTTCCTTCTCTGGTAAAATTCCAGCTACTAGTAACCAGAAGTTGAAACGAAATGGAAAGAGGAAGAATAGGAAGAACAAATCACCAACCTCTACTATTGATGTTGGATATAGGTCATCAACCTTTGCAATTCATTTTGAATACCAACACCAAAACTCTACAAGTCATACTAGGGGAAAGCACCTAGCCTCTGCAAATCATGATGGGGGGGGAATTCCAATCACTACTAGTCATACTAGTGATAGGTTTGTAGCATCTGTGAGTCATGTTATTGACCAATCACTAACCTTTGGAAGTCATGTTGGAGGCATGAAACCAACCAATGCAAGTCATGTTGGGGGCATGCGTCTCATCAATGCGAGTCATATGAGGGATATGTCATAAACCTTTGTGATACATGTTGAGGACAAGCAACCAACCACTGCTAGTCATGCTAGGGGAATTGATTCAATTGAGAAACCTAGCCAGATAGGGTGTAAGACTAAGTTCCCTTGTAATATTTGAAAGGGAGATCACCTTACTCATTTATTCCTTGGCCTTCAAGAGGCACAAACAATGTGGTCCCCATCTATAAGCTCTTTTGATTTTGAGTCTTCTGAGTTTTCCTCACATTCTATTCAGTTAGTGGTTGAGAAAGAGTTCATGCCGATGTAATATTTGGCTGATCCCAATCCTCTTTTGGGGGGTGATGGACCTTCAAAACATGTTGTATCACAGCCTATACATCCAATGGTTGAGGAAGTGGTCATTCCAATGCAATCTTCAATTGATACAAGTCCTCTTTTGGGGGGGTGATATTCATTTAAAACATGTTTTTTTGTAGCCTATTCAACCAGTGGTTAAGGAAGTGGTTCTGCCAATGAAATCTTCGTTTGATCCCACTCTTCTCTTGGAGAGTGTCTAGTCTACCAAAGTGGTCATGCCAATGTAATTTTTGGATGATCCCACTTGTCTGATGGGGAGTGATGTGTCTATCGAATATTGTTTAAACATTTACAGTTCAATACTTTCAGAACAAGGGGGAATTCTGCTCACTTTGAGCACACCCCCTCCAAGTATTAGGATGATTTTCTTGGATTGGAATGACCTTATTGAGCCTCATCTTCCTTCTTTTTCACCCTTTAAAATAAGGGTTGAAGTTAATTCAAAAAACATTTACCAATGTATTGTAGATGAAGGAGCCTCTGCAAGTATATTATCCTCCTCGGCTTGGGAATGTTTGGGATTTCCTGATCTTGTGTCTGCATCACATGAGTTATTGTATTTTGACAGACATCCTAGTGAATATTTGGGGATTATTCCTCAGTTATATATCTCATTAGGTGGGAATATTGTCTTGGTCGATGTTATAGTGGCACAAGGCCCGTTAGATTTAAATATGCTTCTCAGGTGTGATTATCAATATGATATGAATTTTTTGGTGTCTACGCTCTTATAGGTGATGCATTTCCATCAAAATGGAATCATTGTCACTATCAACAAATTGGCATATGATAATCACCATCCGAATTCGGCGTTAGTTCAAGTTACCCTTTTATATGTTTCTAGTATTTGTGTAGACTCTACCCTGCCACATGGAAATTATGTGGCATCTTATCCTCGGTGTTCAATTTCTCCCCAACAAGAACTTCTTCACTCATATTTTCCTTCTTGAGACTTGACCTCGGAAATTGAAGGTGTTTTCCACCTTCATTTTCATTTCATGTTTTTTCCTACCCCATTTAGTTTTCATTAATTAATTAAGGGTCAGACACTCGGTACTCCCTATGCATCAATTTATTATCTTGGGGGAAAGTACCATAGAGTCACTTGAAGGGAGAGCTACACGTATTTCCATGAGGGTATAGTCTATCATGTAACACACTTATGTAGATCCCTCAACAAGTGGGACATCTATACATGTGAGTTTATGATTTTGTAGGTATTATTCTTTTAAGAGATAATGCTTCATTATTTATCAAGATCTCTTCGAAGATCATCTGGAAGGTTCATGATTTGCCTTTTATATTTTTCCAACTAATTTCTGCTATGAGCCTTCAACCCCTTCTTCCCATGAAATGATGTACAACACCTTCTAGGGACAGTACACACGAAAATCCCAAAAGATAAGGAGACATGGGTAAATAAGTATGGAAGGTGATAAGTATGATCGAGAATGGATGATGACTCTGTAAGGAACCCTCCAGTAACACCCTATTCCATAGGGTGACCAACTTATTATTATAAAATAACACTGGCCAAGGTTAAATAAGGCAAATAGTATAAATTCCAAGAAAATGTTCTGTAATAAAGAAAGATCTCTTAAAACATGTTCAAAATCTTCAAATATTAAAGTGAAAATTACCATGATACTCAGACTCATTACCTCATGGAGAAAGACCCATTCCTTACGGGACTAGGGCAGTGGTGTGGATGTTGTTGTTGGAGATGATGTGTATAATGCATAAAATGAAAAAGAACAACCCTTCAGGGATATCCTCTATCAATCTGGATCTTGACACTCCATGTCTACAACCTGTGTGCCTTGATACACAATATCCTTAGTTACACCTAGGTTTGGGGTAACATCTATCTCTAACTCATCCATTGGTTACCTTCTTGGAAATCCTCGAATCTATAAGGTTACAAGGGTGGTCACTTGTTTTCCTCAATTCATTAAGGAAATTTCATGGGGTTTCATATAGATGACTAGTGACTTCTCCCCATTGTCTTCAAAACTGACAATCGACCCTCCTAAAAACTAACTGAATCTTGAGCAGAAGAGTTGTTCTCAATAGTCATATTCTTCTATGGTCCTCGTGATATCGTAGGATGAAAATTAAGGATATAACATAAACTTAGAGTATTCTTAGGATTGACAAGATATTACCACAATTTTTTGAAGAGTTGGGGTCAAATAGCCTCACCTCTAACAACATTATTAAAGAAGGAAGCATTTTCTTAAACTAAAAAAGAAACCAAAGACTTGGAAAAACATAAGGAGGCTATGTGTACAACTCTTATGTTAGCCATACCTAACTTCACATATACATTTATTGTGGAGTGTGATGCCTTGGGCCATGGCTTTGTTTCATTTTTTATGCAAGAACGAACTTGGAAGGCCCCTTTCCTTTAAAATAAACCAAATTAAAGGAAAAAACTCACCGAAACCCATTTATGAAAAAGAAGTGTTGGCCATAATACATGCATATATGAAATGGTTCCCTTACCTAATAGGAAGACACTTCAAGGTAAGAAAAAATCATGATAGTTTGAAGTACCTCTTGGAGAAATCATTATATTCATAACATAAACAAAAATGGGTTACAAATATCCCAGGTTATGACTTGGAAATTATCTACAAAAAAAGAAAACATAATATTATGAAAGATGAACTTTCAAGGAAAGGAGAAGAAACAAAGATTTTACTATGTTCTATTTCTATTCTGGAATCTAATTGTGTGGAAGAAGGAAGGATAGAAAAGAAATATCAAGACGTATGAAAGATTAGTCAACAACTATAAGAGGACCCCAGTGCATTAGATAAATTTGTATGGAATAATTATTTTCTACGGTATCATGAATGCTTATATTTATGTAGGAATTCCAAACTCAAAGAAGGTCCTTCATGAATTGCTTAGTTCTCCTTTGAGAGGAAATTCGGGGTTCTTGAAAACTTACCACGGGATCAAGAAGGTTTTTTTCATGGAAGGTAGAAAAATTGATGTTCAAAAGTTTGTGTCTGAATGTGTGGTTTACCAATAGAACAACATAAAGACAATCAAGATGTGAGGCCTTCTATAGCCACTAGCTATACCAAGTCGACGTCAAGAATAAATTTCAATGGATTTTATTACAGGTTTACCAAAATCTGAAGGAAAGACTGTCATAATGGTAGTAGTGGATCAAATGAAAAAGTGTGCCTACTTTTTCTATCTTTCTCATCCTTTTAAAGAATGTATAATGGCCACAACATTCATGGAAACAATTCAAAATCTACATGGAGTCGCCAAGAATATTGTAACTGACAGAGATCCAATTTTCACTAAAATTTTTTGGAATGAATAGTTTTCTTGTTTGGGTACTCAATTGGCTCAAAACTTATCTTTCCATCCTCAATCTGATGGCATTCCATCTTGAGTAGACATTATTGAATATTTGTAAGGATGGTATTTCAAAAAACATTTTTGCCACTTTTTCCTTACTTATTGATGTTTCCATAGTTGCAATATTGTGTGTTGTTTTAATTAATTATGGATGTGTGGTTTAAGTTCAGTTATATATGATTGAAGAATAAATCATTCTTGAATTTGTACCAAGTAATTGAAAAAACCATACTTTCCCACCACATGTACCAGTTATATGGATCTCCTTCTAGTTACATCGAAGCATAATTAATATTTTCATCATCATTATTAACGCCATGAATTTCAAAATATTATTCTACTTTGCTAAACCATGCCATCCCTTACTTTTCATTCTCATCGAACTTTGATAATTAGATTTTTTCTCTTATCCGGTATGAAAAAATTGGTTGATTTGTATATAATGGAAATTGTTTAAGGATTTTCATGCCATGTAATGGTATATTCACTCATGGATTTGATGTACTAGAGGGGCTCATTGAAGGGTTTGAAGAACTTGAAGAGTTTGCTTGACATGATTTTCACTAACTTGAACACTTAACCTTGCTTGTTCTTGTTGTAAGGTATTGTGATTCTAAGTGATCATGATTCTTAGCTCAATATTTTCTTCTTGTTGTAAGGTATTGTGATTCTAAGTGACCATGATTCTTAGCTCAATATTTTCTTGTTTTATGGCATCGTGATTTGAGTGATCCATTCCTCTAACTTGCCATGTTTCTCCTTAATTTTATACATTTTATAATTTTTCTTTTGTTACTTTCTAATTTTACTAGTTCTAAATTAATGTACGCCCTTTTTTGAGTTAGTAGCAAGGTATTTTTATGATCAATTTTGACTAAATGTAATTGTCATGCCACCTTAAAGTTTTTTCTGAAATTTTCCTTGATATTGTATGTGTGATAGAATTTAACTTGTAACTCATGTTCATTAAGTATGTTATGTTATAGAATTGTACAGTTAATATTTTATTTGGTGGATTAATGGACACATGATTCTAAGTCAAGTTTAATGGTACAACAACTATTTCTGTATGCAGTAGTTTAAACGTTCTACTTTTTGGTTGTTTTTCGACAACATTTTATGTTTAATTTTGTCCAAAATTCGATGATGAATGATTGGATCTGCTTGACTGGCTAAGTTTGTATAATCCAAGTGCCCCAGGGTTTTTCAGCAGGATGAATCCATTTATACATTCATAAATGCAATTTAAACGACATAAAATAATGATTTTGTCCAAATTTACATTACCAGCCAAAAACCCAAAAAATAGAACATTTATCAAACACCTTTCTATATTGTGACTAAGCAACAATAATACAACAAATATAAACATGACAAACCATACGAATCTAAACGAGATGAGGGCAAGAGTAATTTGCATTTTCTTAATAAATACAAAAATAATAAAATATTTGTTTTTTTAAATGAATGGAGTAAAATGATACCATTAAAATGATGGTCCCGTTTATGAAGGGATACCTTGATAATTTTTTACGAAAAGTTATGTTTTTCATTTTATTTCAATATCTTTTTATTTTATTTTATTATCAATTATGTTAATCTTTTTATTTTTATTTTTATTTTTTATATAACATAAATTAAAAAATTTAATTATATAAAAATGTAGTGACAAAGTCTTTGTATTTTTAATATAAATAACAGAATCCTTATAACTATGTCCATAGTAATTAAGCAAAAGTGATGCTTGTGGAATGAGATATTATTTATATTCATATTTTTAATATAAATAACAAAACTCTTATAACTATGTTCATAGTAATTAAGTAGAAGTGATGCTTGTGGAATGACATCTTATTTATATTTGTATTTTTAATATAAATAACAAAATCCTTATAATTATGTCGACATTAATTAAGCATAAGTGATGCTTGTGGAATGAGATTTTATTTATACTTAGATTTGAGGACCGGGTGAGTTTTGATTAAAAGTCATTTCATCACATGAAGTTAGATATAAATGAATGTAATTTTAATTTAGTTTTCAATTTATTATGTATGGAAAGGGATTAGTTTTTTTTAAGTTTTACATTCTAAAAAAGATTTACACTTTGAGGGATTTGAGTTTTCTAGACAAGTGATAGATCCACAATTAAAGTATCTATATGTGAAACATATAAACTTTATGAGAACAAAAGGAATTTCAAATAAAAAATACACCATTAAATTGTTTTAACTATAAAATATTTTTTATTTTCAATTGGTATATAGAGAAATACTAAACAAATATTGTCAATTTGATTTAATTGAGTAGTTGAAGTAATAATTGTTATTCTCCATACTTAAATTTAATAATAATTGTTATTCTCCACACTTAAGCTCTTAAAATATATAATTTTATAAAATCAAATTTAAATAATAGATAAGACACTTTATATTTTATTAAAAATTAAAATAAAATAATAAAAGTGTGATTTTCATATTTTATAATATTTTAAAATATATAAAAATTTTAAGAAAGAAAATGCTCAATTTTTTTTTTAATAAATTATTTTTCCATCAAATAAACAAACAAACTCTAAGTGCTTCGATAAATGAATATACTAAGGCCTAATAGAGTCTGGTAATTGGAATGAGTACAATAAATTGAAACTACAATAGCATATTTTTAGAGCTTTGAAACTCAAGTTCGTATGCCCATTTATTTATTGAAGAAAACTACACAGTGCATAAGGATAACCATAATAATAATAATATTAAGGAAACTTCACACAGCAGAGATAGTGGCCCTTTGATTCACCTCTGCAGACGGTAATAGCAGTATTACAGTGGGCACAAGTTTTTACGTGAACACATGGACAGCAGCTGTAGCTCTTTAATCGACGTGAATGTTCGCAGGAGCGATAGTTTATACAGTCATCACAACTCTTTACGTCAATACAAGCATCGGGATCTTTATCTGCAGCTACATTTAACCGGAACGGGAGTAGAAGCAGGCACAAAACTGTGAGCAGCCTGCATATCTTCACCAGTCTTCGGCCCATTATATCAACAGCGTCTACGAGTTTTAATGCTGTAACGAGGCTCTCTATTTATAGCAGAGTTGGGAGATCCACGCAAATGGCAACGTTGTTTTCTTTTTATTATTCCACTGATTCATTTGCAACAAATCGGAGAACTTTATGCTAATTTTTAGCCATTTTCCAAACGCAACGAAAAGATCGTTGAAGTCTTACAAAGAAAAATAGCGCAGCAATTTAATACAAAGAAAAATAGCGCACCAATTTAATACAAAAGACAAACATGATGTTATTAAGTTATGACCATAAACCACCTTGATGATGATTAATAAATTTGATGGATTTTGTCCCTCTAACATCTTCAGTGTTTCCAACACTTTGAGGAAACGATAATGACCTTAATGATGAATGATTCCTTCTAGATCTAGGGAATTCCAATCGACTAAGAGTGAAATCAATCCCTTGGAATAACATGCATAAAGCTTGGAAGTGATGGGACAACCCGCACCCATCAAGGGATTAATTAGAGAGTTTAGATAGTACTCATTTCAAATACAAATAGAGACATGGATTATCGGATGGGTTATATAGTACCATCACTCATATATATTGTGTTGATTGAGATAATTCAAATTATATTGGGAGGGTATCTTTTTTTCCTAATGTTTTACAATAGTTTAGGGATAATGTGGACAAAATTTTGTTTTATTTCTAAGCATAGAATGTCTCTAATGGTTTTATGATTTTCCTTGAGTAGTGACCATGCATGGAGAGGATTAAGTACCCCTATGATCATTTTCTCTCTTATATTTTATTTCTATTTTACAAGTAAAAAAACTTTTGTATGAAAGAAAGTATTATCTTGATTCATGTATTTTCAAGACATTTTGATTATTCTCTATATTTCTTGTCAAGCATTTTCTTTTTTTAATTCATGCAATTATTTTATATTTTTACTTTACAATGTTTATCACCTTGGAGTATGTCACACAATTCTAGTGTATGGTTTTTTATGTTATTTAAAGATATATTTTCCACTCTAAAGACACATATAGGACATATTGATGCTTTCATGATGAAATGTGTACCCTTATACTATGAATTTCTCAATTTTTTTTATAGAGGTCACAACATGCATACCTACCAAGGTGTGATTGGTTGCATGTTGCACTACTAACCAATTGCTAGTTGTACCATTAGTAGCTTGTGCCTTCCTTTGCCACCTTCTATATTTGATGAGTTACAAGGAGATCATCACTAGGTGCATTGTTTGTCTCGCATGAGGGGATAAGAAAATTCTACTAATCTTAGAGTTCACTAAGTTGTATAGATATTGAAACATCCCCTAGCCCCCTCCATCAATCGATATAAACAAGTAATTCCATCTTTCCCATCCTCCTTTTTTGTGTTTGATTTTTTTGTTTTTTTAATATTATAAAATCATAAAAAGGAATAAAATAATCATAGAATATAATGGAGGAAATGAGTTTCTCCAAGCACAAGGAACCTACCCATGCTCAATGCAAGGAAGACATGTAGGATATGGACACTTGGGGAAACGTTTCCTTCAGGGATAAAATGTGTCAATTTTTAAAAGAAATAGATGCAAAGGCTAGCAACTAAAGATAATTGATGGTTGAGTGCAAGCTAATGATGGTCTCTCTTGATGCCTTGGTGGAAATGCAAACCTAGAAAAACAACAATATGTTAGCTTGGACAAATTATTCAAGGTACTTTTACAATGAATTTGAATATAGTGTAAGAATATGAAATGTAGGAAATTTAATTAGCTTTCTGAATATACAATTTTTATTCATAGAAATTGTGAAATGCTTGGTCAAATTTGATTTTTTTGTAATAGTGGCATCTTATTTTTACGACAAAATCTAAGGTATATGTTTTTTTTTGTGGAGGTGATGAGTATCTTAACGATAGAATTGCATTCCAAAAACTTGTATTCCTGTAGAGAACACATTTTTCTTGTTCTGTGTATTTTTTGGAAATTTTTAATATTAATTTTATATATTTTTTTAAAATTATCGAAGTCAACATATGCCTGAAATTACGTTGTCTTTTTTTCATGCATGCTAAGAGGGTCTTATCATGATCAAAACACTCTTTTCTTATATCATAGGTATCGGTTTCCTCTATTGTCACATATAACTCATTTGAGAAATGGTTAAACAAAGAAAACGTTATAGCAAAAATAAGAGAGTGATGTAGGAGCATCACTCCATGTCATCAAGCACCAGCCAACCATCACATCAAGCATGCATTCAATAGAAGGAGAGAGGTGCAACCCTCTCATTTTTCAAATTTTGAGAATGTATTAAATGATTGTAAGGCTGGTAGAGCCAAAATCCATGCATGTACATAGGCTTTAGAAAAAGGTTGCCTTAAATGGTTGTAAGGCTGAGATCTAGATCCAATTCGGACTAGACAACCATTCAATGTAATTGAATGTAAATTAATGAGAGTTGGTGAGGATGGAGGGAAGCGCTCGAGGAGCCCCTCTTTGTAAAAAGATCTTCTTTGTATATAGATTTAGTATGGAGGAGGTAGAGAAGGACAGAGAGAGAATAGGGAGAAGAGAGGAGAGCCGAGACTCTGTTGTAGCTCGAGATCGAACACATTCTAAGAAGGCATTCTTGATTAATAAAAACAAAGAAGATTTTCCTGCATGTTGTTGTTCATGTGTTTATGAGTTCATGAATGAATGTCTCTATGTGTTGATGATATGTTGTAGATGTATGTTAAGTTCCATCTGCAGGGATAGATAGAATTTCCTATCTGTTGAGCTCTTTGATTTTCAAGTTTGGGTTCTTTGTGATTTCATGCAAGAGTGCATGATAGAGTACCGTAGTCTCTGAAAACCAGTGCAGGAGTGCACTTCTAAATTATGTGGAATTTCAGACAAAGATGTGCTAGGAGGGTGCAATGGCTGAAGTCATTAACTCAAGGAAGAATCCTCAAGGTTGTTGAACACCCCGAAGGAGAAATCGTGCAGAGGAGAGCATAGAGAGGAGAAGTAGAATTGCTGAGAATTCTGTGAAGGCTCTGTCAGGAGGGCGTTGAGAAAATGCATAGGATGCATTGAGCCAGTGCATAGAGTGCACTTCTGAACTCTACAGAATTTGGATAGAGTTGTGCCAGGAGGGCACACCAGTTGAAATCATTGACCAAGGGAGAAACCTCAAGGTTGGTGAACACCTTGGAGGTAAGACTGTGCAGAGGAAGTTACAGAGATAAAAGAATCACTGAAGGTTATATAAAGCTCTGCCAGGGGGGCATCGAGCGAGTGCAAGGAGTGTAGAGGAGGAGCTCTATTTTGAGATTAGGGAAGACAGAACGTCTGAATTTCTATGAAACTCTACCAAGAGGGCATCGAGAAGTTGCATAGAGTGGACAGAAGGAATCTTTTCGAGTTCTTTTCGGGAAGAGAAGTGTCAAAGAGAAACACTCACAGAGTTATTGAATACTCTGTTAAGCCAGCAAGGAAGGCTTGAGTAGAAGGTCATCATGAGGACACCAGATTTCCCTTTGAGGACATAGAAGGGCGACTCCCCTAGAGGCTCGGGTCAATAAAGCTCAGGATAGATAGCACAATTGTGTGCACGGACCCTGCAAGGAGTGCAGAGGTCGAGAAACCTTTTGAGGTTTCAGAGTGAACCAATCTCAAGAGGGATAGCATTCCTAAAATACAGGCAATATCCAAGGGAATTGAGCTCACAAAGGAAGCAATGTCCAAGGCCTTTGAAACTTTGAAAATCTTCCAAGAGGAAGGAAAGAAGTGCATGCCCAAGAATGAGTGAAAGCTACCATTGGATCAGTATTGCAGATAATCGTTGATCACAAGATCAGTGAAAACTACATGGAGGTTACACCCGTAGAGGTGACATAGTGGAAGAGCTGAAATAGATGGTTGAGACACTTCATGAGAGAAGTGAAAAATGTCGTGAGACATTGGATGAGAAGTAGTAGGAGCCGTTGAATACCTTTGGAGTGGGATTTCGGCATTTTATCATTTCGGGGTTTGGCATTTCGAAAATCCCGATGACAAGGAGTTGGGACACTCTGCATTGAAAACCCCGATGTCATGAAACACGATGTGTCCTTGGAGTAGGGTTGTGGTCATGGAGGAAGAAGCCATTCCAGAGTTTGACATTTCGGCATTTCGGGCTCCGGGAGGTTGAAGGACCAATAACTATCTGCAACCGGAATTGCGGAATCACAAATTCTGAAATCCTGAAAATGGGTCGTGGTCGGGTAGATTTCATCATTTTGGGACCTCAAGATTCGAAAGACAGAGAACAGGGGGAGCGCTTGCATCACAGATTCCCGAATCGCGAAAGCTGGTAGCGCTTTGTCATTAAGCCTTTTCGGCATTTTAGGACCAGGGTGTTCGAGAGACAAGGAGTCGGGAGACGTGGAGTCCCAACTCGCGAAATTGTGAAACCCTAAAAGCATTCGAAGGAAGAGCACAAGCCAGAGCCATTGAGCCCATTTCGATGTTTTGACATTTCAAGGTTCGAGAAGTAAAGGAGGCAGGATTTTGGAGTCACTGCATCGTGAACTCCCGATTCATGAAATCCAGAAAAGATCTTAGCCCATTTCGGCATTGAGCCATTTCGAGAATTCAGGGAATGGAGTGAGCAGTGGTTTGGGCCACTGCGTTTCAAACTCCCAGTTACCGAAATCACGACACGGTTAAAACGTCATGGTCATGTGGAGGTGAAGCTCCTGCCTAGTTCTTGTTCGCACAGGTGGGGTTTTCAAAGGACCCGTGGATCAGATTCATGGGGTTCCAGTGAGGTCCCAAAAGAACTATTTCAGTTCTGCGGATTCAGAGAAGAATGATCCTATGCAGATCTTGGCCTGAGGGTCGGTGGTCTGCATTAGAGAGGTATGTATTCTAGGATTTTGATATATGTGAAGAAAAACATAAATTAAAAATAGTAAACAATAATATTTAAAATTATATATATATATATATATATATATATATTTGAAATCTGCATAGCCAAATCTATCTATTTCTATAATTTTTTCAACAACAAAGATATAGAGGGGTATTTACAAAAATGAAGTTTTTTATCAATCTGTAGACCAAACACTAGGTTTGTCATCTCGAACATAAATCTGAGCGAACAAAGTTAGTACACACCTTGTCAATCCCACGCAAAAAAATTGAATTCAAAATAATGTGTGGACATTTTGAATAGTGCACACATGCTCTAGGAATGCACGCACACTCTAGGAATTCCCACGTGGTCTAAGAATGTGAATGCGTTCTTATAAATAATTTATTCTCTATCTCTTTCCTCCCTCTCCTACATCTACCCACCCCTCTTTATCTCCCTCTCACTCTCCCTCTCTACCCCCCCTATATGTCTCCCTATCTCTACCTTTCCACCCTTTCTCTCTCTCCTTGTTGTTAGTATTAGTCTCACTCTCTCTGCCTCTCTTTCTCCCTCTATTCACCCTCTATATATCACTATGTATACCCCACTTTCTTGCATTCTCTCTCTACACCCCTTTCTATGTCTCACTCTATGCTTCCCTTCCTCTCACTATCCCTCTCTTTACCCCCCCTCTCTATCCTCCTCTCCTCCCTCTCATAGTTTGACTCTACCACTCCTCTTTATTTTTCTCTCTCCCCCACCGCCTTCCTCTCTATCTCTACCCCTCCTCTTTGACTTTATCTCTCCCGCTCTCACACTATACGACACTCTCTCTCCCACCCCTCTCATCCCTCTATCCCCCCCTCCTACTATCTCTCCTATATTTACCTCTCTCTACACCCCCCTCTTTGTTTTACTCTCTCTCCCTCTTACACTCTCACACACTCTCTCTACTACCCTTCTATGCCTTTCTCCCTCTCCCTCCCACACACACTTTCTACCTCCCTTATATGTATTCCTCTCTCTCTCTCTCTCACTCTAACACACTCACTCTCTACATACACTCTTTGTACTCCTCTCTCTCCTTCCCACACTTTATATCCCCTCTATATTGCTTCCTCTCTCTCCCTCCCACACTCTCTCACACACACATTCTATCCCCCCTATATGTATTCCTCTCTGCCCCTCTCACAATATTACACACTCACTCTCTAAATCCATCATTTGTCTACCTCTCTCTAACTCCCCTCTTTCTCTACCTCTCTCCCTCCCACACTCTCACACACATATTTTCTATCCCCCCTCTATGTCTTCCTCTCTCTCCCTCCCACACTCTAAAAAACTCATTATCTACCTCCCCTCTTTCTCTTCCTCTCTCTCCCTCCCCCACTCTTGGACTCTAGGAAGAGTGGTACATAGTAAGACAAGGCATGCTAAGGAAATAAATTCCCTTGACCTACACTTGGCAAGGAATGTCAAGAACTAGACCTAGACCTAGAATTAAACCATGACATATACCTAGACCTTACCTCGCCATGCCTCACACTCTCTCATACACTCCCTAAATGCTATATCCCCCCTCTTTGAATTTGTCCCTCCCTCTCTCTCCATCGATATATTTCTCTCCCTCCTACCTCCCTCTCTTTCCCTCCCTCCCTCGCCCCCTATCTCTCTCTCCCCCTGTCTCTCTCTCACCCCCTCCTTCCATCATCCTATCTTTGTCTCTTCCCCCCCTCCCTCTTCCTCTTTTCCCCTCCCTCCCCTTATACTCCCCACTTATCTCTCTCTCTCTATCTCTCTCCCCTTGTTGTTAGTCTCACTCTAACTGTCTTTCTCTTCCTCTCTTTCTCTCTTTCTCATTCTACCTCCATCTCTATCTCTCTCCATATCACTATTGACCTCTCTTCTTTTCTTCCTAGCTCTCTCCATCCCTCCCCTTCTTTCTCTATCCCCCTCTCACACTCACACATTCTCTCTCTATCCCCCTCCCTCCCACTATCTCTCCTCTATTTCTCTCATACATATACCACCTCTTTTTGTCTCTCATTGTTATTAGTCTCAGTCTCACTATATCCCCCTCCCTCTCTTCCTCTTTTCCCCTCCCTCCCCTTATACTCCCCACTTATCTCTCTCTCTCTATCTCTCTCCCCTTGTTGTTAGTCTCACTCTAACTGTCTTTCTCTTCCTCTCTTTCTCTCTTTCTCATTCTACCTCCATCTCTATCTCTCTCCATATCACTATTGACCTCTCTTCTTTTCTTCCTAGCTCTCTCCATCCCTCCCCTTCTTTCTCTATCCCCCTCTCACACTCACACATTCTCTCTCTATCCCCCTCCCTCCCACTATCTCTCCTCTATTTCTCTCATACATATACCACCTCTTTTTGTCTCTCATTGTTATTAGTCTCAGTCTCACTATATCCCCCTCCCTCTCTTCCTCTTTTCCCCTCCCTCCCCTTATACTCCCCACTTATCTCTCTCTCTCTATCTCTCTCCCCTTGTTGTTAGTCTCACTCTAACTGTCTTTCTCTTCCTCTCTTTCTCTCTTTCTCATTCTACCTCCATCTCTATCTCTCTCCATATCACTATTGACCTCTCTTCTTTTCTTCCTAGCTCTCTCCATCCCTCCCCTTCTTTCTCTATCCCCCTCTCACACTCACACATTCTCTCTCTATCCCCCTCCCTCCCACTATCTCTCCTCTATTTCTCTCATACATATACCACCTCTTTTTGTCTCTCATTGTTATTAGTCTCAGTCTCACTATATCCCCCTCCCTCTCTCTCCTCTACTCTCCCCTCACTTCTCTCTTTATATATCTCTACCCTACCTTCCCTCTATCTCTCCCATTCCTCTCACAATATGTCTCACTCTCTCTCCCCCTCCCTCTCTCTCCTCTATTCTCCCCCAATTTCTATCCTTATATCTAGATACCCCCCCTCCCTCTCTCTTCTTCCTCCCACAATAAATCTCACTCTCTCTCCACCTCCTCCTCCCTTCCTGTCTCTCTATCTCTCTCCCCTCCCTCCCACTATCTCTTCTCTCTCTCTCATACATCTACCCATCCCCACTATCTCTTCTCCCTTCCTCTCACTCTCTCTCTAACCTCTCTCTTTATTTCCCTTTCCCTCCCTCTCACACACTCAAACACTCCTTGTCCAACACACCTCTCTTTCTTTCTCTTCCCCACCTTTCACACTAACATATTTTCTCTCTACCCCCCTCCTACCTCTATATCTCCCCCTCCCTCCTACTATATCTCCTCTCTTTTTCTCCTACATCTACCGCCTCTTTGTCTCTCTCCTTGTTGTTAGCCTCACTCTCACCAAATCCCCATCCCTCTCACTTCTCTACACTCCCCCAATTTCTCTCTTTATATTTCTCTACCCCCAATTCCCTATATCTTCCCCTTTCCTCTCGCACACAATAACACTCTCTCTCTACCCCTCCTCCCTCCCTCTCTCTCTCCCTCTCGTCCCTCCCCACCTCTATGTCTCTACCATCACCTAGACCCCCTTAGCTACATCTAAACCTACACATAACCTATATTCTACCCTTAACCCCATCCACACCCAAGCCCTAAGTGAAGTATTCATATACCTCTTGTTTTATAATGATATTTTATGGATATAATTGTTCACCTAAGATTTAATAATGATTTCACATGGTTTAATGATGATTGTGGTATGTTGATTCTGCTTTTTAATTTTAATATAAGCATAATATTTTAGTGGACTCAATATTCTTTATTCACAATCAATGTTTGACTCCTTCTCTATATCCTGCCTCTTCAACTCTCTCTCTCTCTCTCTCTTTCTCTCTCTCTCCATTTATTTATCCTCCTCCTCCCTCCATCTCTTTCCCTCCCCCCCTCTCTCTCTTCCCCACTCCATGTCTTTGTTGGACACACCGACCACACTTAGCGGGGGGCGTGAATCAGTGTAGAGATCTTTTTACACTTATTTTAAAACTTTATTTAGCAACCAATTCAAACATATTATTCATTTGTACTTAGCTACTTCCATGTATAAACAACATTCATGAATAATAAATAACATTAAACCATCACCATAATGAACACAAAGAACACCAGATATATGTGTAAATTTTTTGTATTATGTGTTACAAGAGACTACAATCTTAGGGTTTTATCAACATCAACTAAAAATAGAACCAACTCTCAATACAAGACTCAGCTTGCAGATCTCAGCACCAAATGATATGTGAGGAATCTAATCCCCAAGTAGAAGACCTTGATTTTAGACAGAAATCAATCTGTCAATAAGTACGCGGCCTATTTATATTGCAACCCACGTATTTATGTGACTTGGATATATTCAAACATGTGTATGTATGCGTTCTTCCCTATGTCGGCCTACGTACACCTTTAGAAAAATAGGGCATCCATTCTTCTACTCTTCTAAAAATTTCATGCCTCTCTCACATCCACCAGTAACCTGTCACTGCATAAAACCAATCACTACAACCAACCTATGGCATACATACATCATCATACATATCCCTCAACCATGTACAAGTAGCTAAAGGGTGTTAGTTATAGGAACCATATCAGAACTATACCATACATGAGAGTGTTTCTTAATCAAACAACCAACCAACATATATCAAAAGAAAATCACACGACAACCATATCAAGAATCTTATGCATGCCCCTCATGCATACATCATCATATAACATAGATATCCCTAAACCATATCATTTCTATACCAAACATGAGAGTGTTGCTCACTCAATCAACCAACCAACATATACCATATCCATCTCTCACAACAACAATACAAAGAATGCTTCAAGAATTCACTATAACATGAGTAAATGTAAGCATAAAGACAACGTATAATCATCCCAAAACTTTTGTAGCAAATATGAACTTGTAGAGTGATCTCCTGGGAGCTTTCTTTAGACTTCAAGAACCTAGCACTAGCATATACTCAAGATTTTCTTGGTTTTTTCAAGTATACATGACATGTGTTTATTCAGCAAGTGTGTGTATGCACCATGGATTTCTATAACCCTTGTATGTACAAGACCTGGCCCATTTCATCCTGTATACAACTTAAAAAAATTAGGGTTTTATGAGCCACTTAAACTTTCACCGTCTAACGTCGTTGCTACCTCAGACTTACGGAACTTTTGATGCGTCCATGATTACCTGCAATGAACATTTCACCAAAAATAGATATTCAATATACTCAAAAAATGAATCCACATAAGAGACCCTTTCTCTGTTATTTATACTCTCCAAGTAGCTTCCTCCAGGGGTTATCTCCTTACGAACTTCCTTCTTTTGGGATAACCCACTTCTAACCACTTTTTCCACTTACAACCACTTTATCCACAAATAGTAAACTCTACACTTCTAGTTGCAACTAATTTATTTTTAATTGTTTTCTTGTTGCAACCACTTAACCCATGACTAACCACTTTGATTGGTTAACTTCATCTAGTAGCTTCTAGAATAATTTTACTTATTTGGCTTTCTTGACTTCTTAGACCTTCTAGGGGCTTCTAGATAACTCATGAGGGTTCTCCAACCTCACATGACCATAACTCTCTAACCGTGAGGAGTTATGTGATCTTCCACATATCACCGAAAACTGCATGATGACCAATATTCATCTAGAATAGTCTCACTTGCAAAATCACTAATCTTCATTACATTATTCCTCAACCAAACATGGGTTCCCTAACCACACATCTAAGATGACTCAACCACTTAACCATTTGGACTTCATAAAGAATCTTCCCATGAGGGATTTCACCATAATGGGACAACTTTGGAGTTCATCCATTTGGTACTTCATATCAACCATGACATGACATCAATGATACAACACTGTGACACCACATCACTATGAAACAACATGACATCAACCCTTTGACATTAATGAAAACATAATCCAATTGTCATTACATCAATGATATAGGCACATTACTATGACAATACTTGACATCAAACATTTCACATCAATCCTTTGACATCAATGACAACATATTACAATATCTCCCCCTTTATAATTGATAGAAACACCAACATTGATGTCAACACTAATCATTGATGGAAATACTTAGACATGGAAATGCTCATGCTCCCTCTGTGATCATTTCTCCTCATCAATGTTCATATCACCACATCAATGTGACTATCTCTCCCTCTTTGACATAAATGGAAAAGGGTTTATCTCTCTGGGGCTTCTCCCTTTGATTGAACTGTCCCTAAGGTTGCTCCCCCTGGCTACACTATCATGTGGGTTTCTCTCCATGCATCTGATGAATCTCTCATCATGGAATCATACCTTCATAACCAATCATGTAAAGAGAAGAAATCCCTCTATGGGTATGTAGTCCCTTGTCTTCTCTGCAAGATGTTGGGTAATCACTATGAACAATATAATACCACTACAATATGCTTATGCTGCAAATGTTGTTTCTCAACCGAAACATAGATCAACTACTCAAGAATGATGTTCTCTTCCTATTATGATCCTTGGACTTGTTCATTCATCAACCATCTAAACACATGCTATACCATGCATCAAGTATATGCCAATCACACATACTATCGCATGCATCAACCATGAAGCAAAAGATATGACAATAATGAATTAAGAACAAACCATCTACCATATACATCCTATGCCATACCATCAACAAGTTCATCAACCATGCACCAAACATGTATCCCCACTGGTACCAATAAAGTGCATCAACCATGTACCACAATCAAAATATCCATATACATATGCTACATCATCCATAAACCATGTGTCAATGATACTACTAGCAATTGCCTCAAATAATGTATCAAGTTTGTACCAATCAAGGATCAATCTATGACTCATCAATCATGTACAAAATCACCACCTCATCAACTCATCAACTACATGTCGTAATATGTGGCTCAAACATATGCCAAATACATACACCAAGACATCCAAAAAATATTCTTCTAACAACACATCACAAGATGTTTCAATGGAGCTCACATATGTACTACTCGTATACTACAACATATCTTCCTCAAAAACCATTCACTATAGCAAGTACTAATCATCCAATAGTACCTCTAAATATGTACCAAATTTTTTACTCAATAGATCATTGATATACATCTAGCTATCACCACATCAACATGATATGTCTGATAAAAAAAATACCATAAGATTTTTGAGAAAAAACATAACATAACCAACATTGTTCCTTAACATAAAATGCCTCAGTCTACACTCTAGGGTAAGCACCATTCATCCAACATAGGTATCAAGCATATGCTCCAAAACTCAACCACATATTATCACCATACATTTATACACAAATACAAACATGAAACCTAAAGCATACCATCTCAGACCCTGCAAAAATAGAGTTATATCATTAAACCATGACGAAACTCATCTGTACACCCCTCTTTGTGATACCTCTCCCATAGGTATGTGATATGTTCCTCAGTCATCTCATGTATGTACATGACCTTTCTATATATCACCTCGGATATGTACATGACTACTTCCACAATAACCCTCATATGCCTTAGAAAATGTAAGGATTTCCTCATTCTTTATGCCTTCACACATGTCTAGTTGTTTAGTCTTCTTTATCCAGTTCTAAAAGTGTCATGGTTTCTTAGAATTAATTTTATGAGCCTTCATCCTTTCAACATTTTCTTCCTTCCAAGTTACATGTGCTCTTATTTCTATTCTATGTGAAGCACTTCTCATTGATTGTCTCCTTGAATTCCAACAATCCTAATATGTGTGGCCAAACCCACTGTAGGTGTAACATATCATGGTGTGACAATGAGCAACAATGTGTCCCACTTGATTACATATACAACATATTAGGATATTATGGAATCTTCCAACATATTTCCTTTTATAATGTCTACAATCAAAAGCTTTGTGACCATATTCATTACATGAGAAGCATTGACCATGAAAAACATTTTCATACCTTTAGTTTGGTGTCCACCTTGAAGGTGTCTCTCTTTTGAATTTTCTTTGAGGTGTAGGGATGACCTCTTGATGTATTATTTGCTCTATTCTTCTAAAGGTTTCCTTGATTTGTGTAGGTGCTTGAATTGCAACTTCACTTGTGTTATAGAAAGATTTGCCTCACCCTATGAAATCTTGCACATAGGGCCTTTTTCCATTTCCCTATGCAGACTTTTCATCCCTTTTTGCAAAATCCGAGAGATAAAAAATACCTTTTTTCTACATGTATGCACCTTTCCTTCTATACAACATGCGTATAGACAGGTTGCACCACTACAACCCGCATACATTGACATTTGTGCCCAAAAATGAAAAATGGTGTTGGGTTTCCATGTCACGATAGGAGATCTATGATCCTTGGCCTTCCATATACTAGAAAAGTTCTGACTCATCCCTTTAGTTCCATTTGAAGGCTATAAATGAAACAATTCCGAGCTATGGAAAATAGGAGAAAGAATTCAACTTTGAGATAAAAGTTACTCGGGAGAAACTATTTACTTCATATTGAGTCTGCATCCCCTTTTCCTTTAAGTTTCAATACTGTTTTCAGCCCCAAACATGTTCCCTTATTGATTGAGAACCTCATTGTATCTCTTATATGTGTTTTCATTTGGTGGAGGATTCCAGTGGTGGGGGCCCATCTAGAAGGAAATTAGTTTCTTAGTTCCAAACCATGCCGACACAGAAGTCTGTAACATTTTTCACTTCTGTTGATCATATATTAATAGAAATACTCTTTTCTCATCCAATTGATATTTTGAATATATTTGAATTATTATTCCATGGGTGTATTTTTCATGTTTATTAAGGGATTATGATATTGAATGTGCTAACATCATTTATTATCACCATATGTTTTCTTTGCTTCGTTTTTGAGGACTAGTTGTAGGTATATTGCTTTGGGTCAAGTGCTCAATAGTGGACTTCATCGAACGTCTGGACAAGGTAGGCCTTTATCTTGTCTTTCTAGAATATTTTTTTATATACCATACTTGAGAATAGAGTTGATTTCTGCAGTCATTTCCGTTTGTTGTGGTTTTCCCCTAGCCATGGAGAGATTTTCCTCATAACAAAATTGGCGACCATACTGGGGATTGAATATTGTTTTGTGGGGTTTGGAGTGTTTTTCTCCTTATATTTCACTCATTCCTATTGCGTTTCTTATCGTATCATTGCTTGACAGCCTTTGTTCACTCTGGGTATGATATTTTCAACCTTCTCCCTGGCCTAGCTTTGTTATTGAAATGTATACGTGGATTTTTTCTTCATGGACACATATATACACATGTCGTACTTCTTCAAGCTACATACATACACGTTGCTTCCCTAAACAGTCACATACATCAGCCTTATTTTCTTGTTTTCTGGGTTTGGTTGTTGTTGGGTGGGTTTTGATGATTGTTGAGTCTTCTTGGTTCTCTGTAGTGACTGTTAAGTGTCTCTGGGATGACAAGAAACCTTTCTTTGGTTGAATTTGTGCGCAAAGTTTTTCTCATCATCTTTTCATTTTGATTGTCTTTGTACATTGGGTTGGGTGTCTTGTTGCTTGGTATCCTACTTGAGTTGTTTGTTTCTATACACAACAGAGTTTTTATATATCGAGCTATTGTTCAATCCATGCATTTTAATTTTCATTATATTGAAAATACAAAAATATTAGGCGTTTTTCATTGCTTTTCATTTTGATCTTTTGAGTCTTTGTGGTTAGCTTAGTTCATGTAAAGAAAGATTTCATTTTTACTTCGGAATTGCAGAGTTGAAATTGAAAACTGCATTTGTCTTAAGAAGCATATCATTCATTGAAAATTGATGTTAGGAATTTGCATTGTATTCATATTTACTTTACTTGTTGAATGATAACATCATGAGTTTCACTACCATACCTTTTTGAGTAAGCATGATCATTAAAATTAACGCTATAATTTAAAATTGATTAGCCACGATTTTATTTTCTTGTGTGCACAAACTATCTTAGGATTTAGTTCCTTGGAATAGGATTTTGTGAGTAAAGTTCTCCAAGGCTATTAAATCATCATATGTGTATGACAAAGGGAGTGGAGAAATACATTGTATAATTGGTAATATTAGGAGGCTCTTCTCACACCAGAGTTAGTCACGAGCTCGCATGAGGTTGGTTGAAGAGATATCCCCCCGATACCTTCTTAGCATCAAAGATATTTCTGGGCATCTATTCATATCTGGGGATCTTGCTAGTTCCTTTACCTCTATGAGGGGTGATACTTTCATGGTTTCAAGCTTTGCTATGTTGCCCATACGGTGGACATGAATTATGATTGCTCTCTTGTTCATCGATTATACATTGGTTTCTTAGTTTATTGACTTAGGTGCCACATAGGTTACTTGCAGGGGTTATTCTGTAGATTCCCTTGGTCAGATAAGGGTTGGACATCCCACAACCTTTATGGAGGATTAACTCTCTAGGGGGATCTGACCAACTGGTTGTTAATCCCACTACGACCCTTATAAATGATTATGTTACCTCTGATATTTAGCAAGGAGTCTCAGGCCCCTCTTGGATGATACATACCTTATTTAGGGAGGGAGGCCCCTTTCAGCCACTTTACACCATTTGTGTGCATATTGGTCATTTGATTTTTTGTGTGATATTTGATTACTAGTTGTCCCTAGGATTTATTTTTGTATATTGACTCTTAATTCATCGTGGAGGTAGACCACCATCCCCGTAGGTCCTGTCACTTGTTACAGTTACCACCGTATTTTGAGTCTTTTCCTTCTAAACAACGCAACGTTATTAGACATGGTACACACACCTCCATTATTAAGACTTGTGATTTGACAAGGATGAGTACTGAACCGAATATTCAGAACAATCGAAGCCCTTTGAATCTCACACCTACTATAGTTAATGGAACCCCTTCGACTCCTGCAACCACAATTGTTGTAGTACCGAAGGAACCTATAATTACTATTGCACATCCTATAGTGAATTCTCAATCTCTTTCCTCGAACCCATTTGGGTCTCTTGGTCACTCCCCGGGCTATAATGTTCAGTCCATCCCTATGGCCTCTAGTCCTTTTTCCTATGGTATGAAAAATTTTACTTCACAATTTTCAAACTCCATCCCAGCTATTGGCCTTAATGCTAGCATTGGACTTGGGGGAACTACACCTCCTTATAATCCTTTTTCATTTAGTGGTTCTCAAATACCTCAAATGACTCCTAATATGGGAGGCATTCCCTCTTTTAACCTCATGTCTAACCCTCTTTCTTCTCGGTGGAGCAACCAACCTGACAGACATGATTCTGCTCAAGTTTCTTCCTATACCCTTACCCCCTCAGTGTTGATTCTGACCAACACATCTGGCATGATGAATCCACCTCTATCCTCTAGATTCACACCCATAGGAGGTCAGTTTTCTGCCTTGGGAAACCCCCAACCTAGATCCAATCCGGTTAGGGGCAATTTTTTTAACACTCATCAGAACATTCCTACTATAATGATGCCCAACCAAACTCTTATGGATCATCCTGGAGGAGCGTGTTACAATCTCGGATAGGGCCATGGTGCTACCCAGAACCATGGATGGGTTGTAGTTTCTCAAGAACAATATTTCTAGGGAGTTTGGGGCCAGATGTCGTAACCCCATCTCCCTTTTTTGTCCACGCTTAATGTGCCAGACTTGTCTAAGTTGATGAACGAACCTATGTTTCATGATCCTACATTCCTCCCCATCCCCACTAAACTTCCTTCAGACATTCCAAAATTCAAAGGTAAGAATGGTAAGGACCTTGGTGATCAAGTTACTACCTTTCACCTATGGTGGTCCTTAAATTTCCTTTAATGATGATTCTATTCAGTTAATATTATTTCAATGCACCCTCATTAGGTTCACTGCGAAATGGTATATCAAGCTACCTAGGGGGGCATATGGGAACTTTAGTCAGATGGTGTTGGTATTCCTTAACCACTTCCAATTGTCAGTTCATTACGATGTTGGCCTAGAAATTCTGTTGAATTTACACTAGGACACAACCACTCAAATATCAGATCATATCGAGGAGTGGTGTAGATGGAAGAGGATGATTAAGACCTACATACCCTAATCCTTTCTTTCAGAATGGTTCCTTAAGTCTTTTTAGCCTCCCATCTTGAAGGATGTTGCTACATCCGGGGTTAGCACCGAGGAAGAAACGATCTTCAAATCCCAACAGTTAGATCTTATATATGCTCAGTCTAGGATGTTATACCACATTCTTTCAGACACACCGAGGTCAATCTATGACCCTAGAAAAAATCTTGGACCTCATGCCGATGGAATTGTGGGCTCCACGAATGTAAAATCTATATACTCAGTGACAAACCATTTGAATTTTTTTTCTCTAAACCAGTTTGCAGGAGGGCCAACTTCGTCTGTCTTCCAATCCCACTCAGTCGGTGGATGTACATTCCGTGCAATCGTCGATTGGCCCAAGTGGTAACCAAAAACTAGGCGGGAATAAAAATAAAGGTCATAATAATAATCGCAAGGGTGGGAGAAATAATAATAAACCCAATGAAAATGGTAATAATGAGAAGACGAATAATAATTATGGAGAGGGAAAGAAAGAAAGGCGTAAGGTGAAATTTCTCTGTAATCTATGTACAGATGATCACCTTACTCATTTATGCCCAAAACTTGTGGAAGATGTGAGGTTCTTATAACTACCTCCCGTCGTACTAATGAATGCTTTCACACATAACCAGAACATGGCTTTGAGCTCCTCAAATGTTGTAAATGCGGCCGGTGGGAGTCAAAACCCATCGTCGCACGATGATGACCATTTGTGTATCAATATGGTCGATGCTAAAGTTCATGTAGCCACTCGATCTTGAGATTATAGTTCTTCAAATGTTATACTTGGTCTAGAATCTCCTCCTCCTCCTCTGGAGATGACTTTATAGATCGAAAAACCAAAACCACTGCCTCGTATTCCAAAAGGAGCACTCAAGTTCTCTACCCACAATCCAAATGTTAGATCTGCCCATAACTACTCTATTGCCAAGGACCTGGATCAAACCCCTTGTGCGATGTCATATCTAGAGGTACTCCAGACATGTCCTTCATAGAGGAATGCCTTTCCATCTGCATTAGGATCTCTAGACCCCAATGGCTCAAAAGTTATCAAGTTTGATGTCACAGATCTGAAGCCTTGCGTTCCTTACAATGTGGAAATACAAATCCATGTGGGGTACTCAAAGTATACCATCAAACGTGCAGTTGTTGATGAAGGTGATACTACATGTGTGATGTACCTGATCTGTTGGAAAGATCTCCATTCTCCGACTCTTTCTAAATCATTGAACATGTTGATTTCTTTTGACTATCATTCCTTCTACCCTCACGATATTCTTCCTACCTTTCTGGTCTAGTTGGGTGGGAAGATGGTAGAGGTGGAAGTTAAGGTAGTTCATGCACCTATTTATTATAACTTGTTACTAGGATGCAATTGGACCTATGCTATGACTGTCATTGTATCATCCATCTTCCGTACTCTTTGTTTTCCTCATGATGGGAAGATTGTGATGATTGACCAGTTATCCTTTGTGTATGCTAGTCCCAATGCATCTATTGGAACGTTGATCCCCATGATCAACAATTCTCAATCAGAAACTGAGAATATCATTGTCAAAATTCATTCTTCACTTATGGGTACTTTTGACTTCATGGCACCGATTCACCATGTTTATGCCATGTCTAGTAGGCCCATTTCGACAAAGAGGTCCATCTCTTTGCGCACTTCTTTTTTTAGCAATACTTGGACCCTACCTTCCTTGAATTCATCTTTTGAACATCAGTCAATTGCTATAATGGACATGACACTCTCGACAACAAATATTGCATATCAGGTTGTTATTCACTCTTTTGTTGATCCGAATCCTGTTACGTTACCGACGAACCAGGAGGACCCTGTTCTTAAGCCCATTTGGGCCACTTCATTGTCTTTTTCACATTACTGTCTTGATGATAATTTTCCCTCGGATGAATTTATCATCGAAGCCATGAATGGTTCCGACAAAACTAGGGATGATATGCATCATCCCTCTTATTTTCTCCTAGAGGTTGAAAGAATCGAATAAGATGAATTTCGATCTAGTTTGAGTGAGATATTTGGCCATGTCGTAGTTCCACTTGATATGCACGACACTTATGCCAAAGGAAATAAGGTGAGTATCTCCCCTACCGTCATGATCGATATCTCTTTTAATGCTAGCAATATTGAAAACGTACATATTGGTGCAGATTGTTCGCTAGAAGAAATCATGATCTACACTGAACTCTTCAAGGAATTTTGAGATGTATTTTCTTGGTCACATGAAGAGATGCCAGGAATCGACCCTCATATTTTCGAGCATGAGATTAGAATATACCTGTATGCTAAACTTTTTTGACAATGTCTTAGAGATGTCAATCCCCGGAAGGCCGCTACTATTAAGGCAGAGGTGGAGAAGCTACTTAATGTTGGATTCATATACCTAGTTCCCTTGACTAAATGGGTATCCAATCTCGTTCCTGTGAATAAGAATCAAGGAACTATCCATGTATGCATGGAATTTCTTGACCTAAACAAGGCATGTCCTAAAGACAACTTCCTAACACCTTTCATCGATCAAATTATCAATGAGTGTGCGGGAAGCGAAGTGGTTTCTTTCATGGATGGATTTTTAGGGTATAACCAAATTCAAATTTAACCCAAGGATCAACACAAGATGAAATTTATTTGTCCTTGGGTTAATTTTGCACATCGGAAAATTCCTTTCAGCCTTAAAAACGTCGGAGCAACCTTCCAATGTGGTATGACCTTTGCATTCCATGATATTAAGAATATAGTCGAATCTTACCTTGATGATATTTCTTCTCACTCTCATAAGAGAGTGGATCACTCTACGCACCTTCGACATGTTTTTGAAAGATTTCATTACTATAGAATCTGGTTGAACCCTCATAAGTGCATCTTTTGTGTTAGGTCTGGTCGTCTTTTGGGATTTCTAGTTTCTGAGACCCGGATCATGGTAGATCTATTAAAGCTTGAGGAAATACTTTGATTTCCTCCCCTGCGCAATTTTCGACAACTTCAAGGTTTGTAGAGGAAATATAACTTTTTACATTGGTTTATAGTAAACTATCCCAATATTACTAAGGGTTTCATGCGTCTTTTGAATAAGGACACCCATTTTATCTAGGATGAGCAAGCCCATGAGTCCTTCGATGCTTTGAATAAGGCCTTGGTATCGATGCCTCTGTGGAAGTCTCTTGACGACAGTAGGAATTACTTTCTTTATATCATCATGTCCAATGAGATGATTGGTATGGTTTTGGTTCAGGAGGATGATGAGCTCCGCGAGAACGTCATCTACTATCTTAGTCGAAACTTAGTCGGTCCTGAGATTAATTATTCTCACATTGAAAAGATATCTTTGGTTGTCATTCATGTAGTCCAATGTTTACAACATTATATATTGTTTTTCAATAATACTATGGTGGACGATGTTAATCCATTTCAATACGTCCCTACCAAGCATATCATAGGGGGAAAATATAATAAATGGATTGTCATTTTACAAGAATTTGATCTCGATTTCGCTTCTGCGAAATCCAAGAAATCACTATTCTTCGCGGAGTTAATCTACAACTTTCCACAATTATATGAGGATGTTATCCATGTTGATTCATTTTCGGATGAACACATTTATCTTGTCTCGATGTCTAACCCCTGTTATGGAGACATTGTTCTCTATCTTCAAACTTTGAAGTTCCCTCAACATCTCTGGCGAGATGACCAATGACGTGTATGATACCAAGCTAAGAATTACACTATCATCGACGACACTTTGTATCGACGAGGAATAGATAAGATAATGCGTCATTTTTTTAACTCACGAGGAGGCTAAGTCAATCCTAAATGATTAGCACAGTGGGGATTGTGGTGGTCATCTATCCGGGCTTACGACAACCTAGAAAAGTTTACGAGTTGGTTATTTCTTGCCATATATATTTAAATAATGTGTTGAATCGATTAATAAGTTTAACCTCTGCCAAGTGTTCACTCTGAAAATGTGCTTGCATCCATCCCCTCTTCACCCAGTCATTACCGTCGGTCCCTTCACCAAGTGGTGGGTAGATTTTGTGGATTGCAACCCATATTTGATTGGGGGGTATCAACACATTATCGTAGTCATTGACTACTTTAGTAAGTGGTTCAAGGCCATGCCTACCATTAAATATGACGGGAATATTGTTGCCTTCTTCGTATTCAATCAAATTATCGCTTGGTTCGGTATCTCGAGTGAGATTGTCATTGATCATGGCAGTCACTTTTAAAATGAAATGATGGAAGATCTAGCATCTAACATGGGGTTTAAACATGGTCATTCTTCCCCTTATTACCCCCAATAAAATGGATAGGTAGAGGTCATCATCAAGTCTCTCAAGACCATTTTGTAAAAAACTATCAACCAGAGTAAGTCTTAGTGACACATTATGTTATATCCCGCACATTGGGAATATCGAACCTCAGTTAAGACTGCCACCAATTTTCCCCCTTTCCATTTAGTACATGGTGTGGAGTTAATATTACCTATTGAATTCGAAATCCATTCTCTTAAGTTGGTAGTTGCACTCCTACCTGACACTTTGGATCTCGAGCGATGCCTTGTACACCTAGAGAGCCTTGACGATCAGTGTCGAGATGCCTCTACGACTATCAAAGAGAACAAAAGACGTGTCAAGGTCCAGCATGATAAGTCTTTATTTCCTCGGTTGTACACTGAGGGTGAATTTCTCCTCTTATACAATCAAGCCAAAGAACCATTGGGGGAAGGCAAGTTTAAACCCATGTGGCACGGTCCTTATATCATGTGACATGTCTTAGAAAAAGGAGCCTATGAGTTAGAATATTATGAATGGAATATGTTGACCAAGCCTAGGAATGGGCTCTACTTGAAAATATATTACGCTTGAGCCCCAATCTTGGGCATAACTCTTTGTATACTAATGTAATTTAGTGTATATATCTTTTCCCTTTATTTTTCATGTTCAACTTGCTTATCAAGTTTTCCCTTGGTTGGCAGATGTCAATGAAGTCTTCAGTCTACTTAGGAGTTGTAGATGGAGCCAGTCGTCATACACGAAACTTGCTTCATTCGCTTCGATGGTTTACTCACCCGAGGGTATACTAGTGTCTTCAGGTGGCATATTCGTAGGGCCATACATGAATAATGTGGCCAAATATAGCATCATTATAGAACGCTTGCATGATGCTATCTCACATGGTATTCCCTCTGTAGAGGTTTGCCTAGATTCCCAGTTAGTAGTATGTTAGTTGAACGACAATTACAACATGTGTGATCCTACTTTACTCCGACGATTCCTACAGGTACGTCTTTTAGAATGATAGTTTGGTTTTATTACTTATTATCACATACTTAGGAGTTCTAATTATGTATTTGATGCTTATGATAATTTCGTTTTAGATTGGCATTTGTCACATAACTAAAGAAAACAAAACCATCACATCAATGTACACATTGTAATATAAGTAAATTTGAAGATCCTTGTTTTATATATATATTTCAAAAAATATGATGTTTATAGTACACAATTGGGGCTAACACCCTCAATACACATATACAACCAATAATACAATATCCATGACATCTATGCTTGTGATGCCAGATGTGTTTCATGGTAACAAACTATGATGTTTGCAAGATGCCAAAAGAGTCACACCCAAGATCTAGGCATACCAACCACTTTCCACTGCATAGCTTCCGGGAGATCCTTTACCTGAACCATCAAAATACTTTGAGTCAAATGAGACAGGTTTCCCTGCACGTTTTGAATAACTCTCTCAACTTCACCTCTCACCGCATCATCTCCCTGATGCCTTCGACGATGTCAGGGAATCCTATCTAGTCGTCGTAGACCCACATCTGCATCACACAAGTGTCCAGTTAGTACTTAAGCATCATCCAAAAATAGTTTTGTTTCACTATACAAAAATACAAAAAAATGAAATATTTAAAAACATTTGACATACCTATGTCCCTGTAGGTGGTCCCTATTAGCAATGACATGTCAGGGTACCCTCTAAATTCAATCCCTTCATAGGGGTAGTCATCCAGAGCAATGACCTGTCACCTCCACCAGTAGAAGAAATCCTCACTTTAGAGTGTGGGCACCCTACCTCCCCATGGTCATCTCATTACCTCGAAACATCATGCCATGGATAGATCGCGAGGTCCTCTCAAAATAATCTTGACTATAGGTCCCAAACATGGAACCCACATGAAGAAAAATCTGCATAAGATAGAGGCAAACCCGAAGTTCCTCTTGCTACCTTGTTTGCACTTTATCAACTGTCTCTTCATATTAGCTAGTAGTGAGGTACACCAATCATATACTGTGGGTCTCAAGCACTCTACAACATAGAACATGAGTGAACTTGATGCTTGGTGCAATGAATCTGATCCTGTGATCCTGGTCAACACGAGGACAACAATCTTGAGGCTGAGATTGTTTATCGCTCGGATGGGGAGTTGACGCTTGACCTTCGAGGTCCCTACTACATAGTGAGTGTCTATGTACTCCTTTACGTTCATATCACTCCCATGTTCCCATGATTTTAGGTTCACCACCTCACCCCAACGCGATAACCCAGTCAAAACGTATATATCCTCGAATTCAATCCTCAATGATTTCCCTTTGAGTTCCCAAAATTCATATAAGCCACATATTTTCAAGGCCATTTGGACCCCCAGATCTCTGTCCACATCAACATTTACCTCATCGTGCTCCCTTTCCCTCCATTCTAGAACCATCCTGCTAGATAAAAGTAAAATTTTGAGTTAGAAACCATAGAAATCATTTATTATGGACTTCTACATAGGCTGTTGCATTTATAATTGTGTATAGGGATGAGTATATGCACCCTGTATTTTACACAATCGCATATAACCTCACATATACGTGACTCGATGAATGGTAGCCCGTGTACACTGAGTTACTCAATTTGTGCCCTAATTTGGAACCTAATTTAAACATTTAATCAACTAGAAAGGAAGAGGAGGGGAAGAGGAATTACTTGGTCCAAACGGTTTCTGATTTCCTCGCTCGATGCTCCCGCAATCACCAGTTGAAGATCAGAGGTAATTTGGTCCAATTTTCACTATTTGGGCAAAAAGTCAAAATGACATAGTAATTTTTGGTTTTTTTACTATTTATAACAATTTTTACCCACTTTTATATAGTTTTGAGTCATTGTTTCACCTAATGGACTAATACAACAGTGGATTGAGTTGGTTTTCGTAGTTTTCACCGGGGATTCTTGTGGATTTCCATGTTAGATTGGTCGTTGTAACCACGGGAAGGTATTTTTACTACCCAACATATAGGATAGGTATCTATTCCATCATGCAATTTTTCATTTTCCTATAATTGTCACTCATATGTGTTACACATAAAAAATACTCACTTTGATAGTGTCGCAAGTGTCGCATTTTGCTCACAAAGTCGCAAGAGTTGCATGTTGCTCACAAGTGTCGCAAGTGTCAAAGAAAGCATGCTGCCATGATGCCTATGTCGTGCCTATAACGACATGAGAAGGACACTTGAAACACATCAAACATTTGATTTGGAAGAGGAGAAATGAGTCAACAGGATTACGAACCTTTTTCCATCTAAAAGCACCTCAAAAACTAAATTTTTGGAGGGTAGCGCTCCCCTATACCTCTTCTGGGAGTGTTGGAGCTCCCCCTTACACTATCTGGGAGCATTATAAATCTCCTTTGGCCCTTTTGAGGGAGTGTTAGTGTCCTTAGGAGCATTGGCGCTCCCCTAAATCCTACTAGGGAGCGCTATAGCGCTCTGAGTGCCCTTTTGAGGGAGCGCTACCTATTTTAGGCAGCAGTTGAGTTGTTGAGATGAATGGGGGAAGGATATTTTCATTATTAGAAGGTTGTTGAGCTTGAATCCCTAGTCCAACCATGATATCAGGGTAGATCCTCAACTGAAGGAGGAAAATCTTTACATTCCCCAAGGATATCTCAAGTTTTTGAGCCTCTCCAAGGCTATATAAGCAAGCTTTCTAATGGTGAAGGAGGACTAGAAAGGGAGAATCACACCAAACTTATGATCTTATAAGTTGTGTTGGAACAAATATATTTTGGAGGCAAGAGACCTATGATCTCATAGGGAGCAATCGGTGAAGCTATCATCATTCATATTGTGGATCTTTTGAGAAAGGGGTAGACAAGGAGGACTTGACGAAACTGCTGCAATCCATCTACGGCTGTAAGCAATGTTTTGTCCTCATTAATATAATTTGCTTGGCATGTTTCTTTCTAATTAGTGTTCAATCTCACATGAATTTGTCTCTTTAGTAGATAGATCTATTTCAGACTAATCTTGATAGAGTAGGAAGTGGTCGTACTTTGTTTGTCTACAGGATCCATTGAGGAGCAAAAGATTGGAGCTCAACTCGGAGCGTGTAGGGACGAACACTAGTAAAAGGTACTTATTTTATCCTTCCTTCTCACACACTAGTCCACCTAGATCTAAAAGGAAGTCAGTGACCATGATAAGCACTTTCTGTCTTAGAGTTAAGAGTCTAGCTCTTTGAGACGATCTACCTGTCCGTAGGGATATTTTCCTTCAACAGAAACTGGTGACTCCACTGGGGAATCGAATCGAAAGTTTTTTTTTTTTTTCCTTATAGTCCTTGTCTTAACCTTTGTGTTCTTAGGCCTTGTTCACCCCTTCATATCTGATTACATTTTCTGATTGACTCTTTACTCCATCACACTTAGCTTACCTATCAAAATTTGATCAAAATTTTGGGTTTTTGGACTTTTTGTGAGTTTTTTTAGCCTAGCACCCCCCTTCCCATGTTAGAAGAGCGCTAGAGCTCCCTTAATATGTTGGAAAGAGATTTATAACACTCTGGTGGCCCTTATACCAGAGCGCCATCCCTTTTTTGCCCAAAATCTCTTCAAAAATTACAATTCTTGAAGGTCCAAACCCTGTTTTCTCACTTGCTGGGCTGCTTTGTGATTCAATGATTCTTCCTTTGACCTTTGACATACTTCCTCCTGAGAAGTAAACACATTAATGTTCAGATTTTATGCCCTTCTTCATTTTTTTTGAGTTTTTGTTGTTGAGAGGTTGAAATCAATCCGCTGCTTTTTTCCTCTCCTATCCGACTGAGCAAGAACTCCAGTGAAGGACATCTGAAGTCTGTGACTCTTCTCACTTGGTTTTTTGAAGGTCATTGTTCTTTGAACACCTCATCTTTGTGTGAATTGTTTGGTTTTTGCATTGTTATTTTTGTTCTCTGTTTTCTTCTTGCTTCAATCACAACAAGAGGGTGTCTGTTGTGTATGCGAAATCTGATCATGCTTGTCTGAATCTCCTTGATCTGAAAAGGTAGTTGATAGGAGAAGTCTTTCACATTGAATTAGTTATAATTCGCATTCAAATGAAAAAGTTACATTTTAGTGCTTGATTTGCATATTAGAAGGCATTTTTCGAAAATGTTTTAGCATTGCACTGGATTCGATTGAGAACTAATTGATAGAGGATTTTTCATATTAGTGTTTGAAAGTGAAAACGACTCCTTCTCTTTCCCTTAAATAGGTGTTCATTGAAAAGAAATGACTGCTTATCATATTTCGTGCATCTTTTTGGGTATTAAGTCATCATTCCATTAGTTTCACTTTCGTGCACCCTTTGAGTAAAGAATAGCTATAAAATGAACGCTTATTAAAAATTATCTAGAACATTTTTGTTTTTAGGATCTTCCAACAACAATAGACTAGGGTTAGCACTTTGGATTAAGCTGTGAGTACAACTCTCCAAAGTCCTCAAAACAAACATTAGCATCCTGAGTTAGGGAGAGTCAAATCCAATTGTCGTATTGTTTTTCTGGGATCCCCCTCTCACACAGGGGTTACACACGAGGTTGCATTCAGGTGAGTTATGGAGATTATCCCTCCGTGGTTCAACTGTTTGTAGTGGTCGGATCATATATTGGGGGTCACTTGGAGGTATACCCATGATTATGTGTGGGATCCTTTAGGTTTGATTTTAGACTTGTTATCCTCCCCATACATTCTAGATCGGATTGTCGACTGTACCCGCCCAGTGACTCACTGCGAATTGGTATCTTTAGTTGCCATAATCTTTAGGTACTTACACAAGGTGACAGTGAAGGGAAGTCTCACTGTACCTGGAACAGACATTGGTCAAACTCACTCGGGATCCTTGGAGGGTAAATCCATAATTACTGTGTGGAAGCTTGCACCAAGGCGTAAGTCTGTTAAGCAGGTCTCCATTGTAACTATTCCACCATATCCCAACCCCTTCTCGACTTGATCACACGATGTTGGATTTCATCACCAACTAGTACGGTCATCGAGAGAAGTTTTTGTCTGCTTGGTTGATTCCTAGATTTTATTAGCGTATGCTATTTCTTTTTCTTAGTTGGCCCTAGATTTTCAGTGTGATCTGTTATTCTCCACAATTGAGCCCGTAGACGATAAAGGTCTTCGCCGATCACGTAGGATGCAAGGCCTACCTCTGGAAGGCTATCAACCCTTACCTTTTAACCCTCCAGAAGACAACTACTGTAGAGAGGTAGAAAATCCATCTGACGCCGGAAGTGTTATTTCTCCCCTGTTAGATAACCAATAAGATGCTTTGGGAACGGTTGAAAATCCCACCACACCTATGTCAGTAACTCCTCTCAAATGACTTTTGGTTCATTTAGACTCCCTTGGGAACGTCATAGACGAAGAAGTTTCACGATTACCGGAGAGGGTCTTTACCGAGACATATATGGGATCCATGAAACCACTCTTTGGTGATGAGTATAGGACTCTTGTTTGTCCTAGCACCGCAATAGCAACCAATCCCACACCTCCTCATTATGTATGGAGGACTTCATCGGGATGCGATCTCTATGAGTATTTTGAATCTATTCGACAACCCTTTCCTCCTCATGACCCTCCTAGTGAACCAGGACCATCCGGTCAAACCATGAATCACCCAGTCAATCAAGTTATTCACCCTAATACTATGCCAATACAAGTCCATTCTAATGTTGGACTCATCACCTCTATTCATCCCCAAATCACTTCAATCTCTACCTTTATTTCTACAATTTTTTACTCTACAGCACCGCATGTTCCACACGATCCTGCTGGGACATCTTCTCACTTGAGAATGCATACCCCTATTGGCCAAACACAACCGGCTGGAGGGAAACCACCATCCAACATACCTTTCCCTCCTGGAGGACCACCTTTCCATGGTGAGCATGCCCCTCCCGGGGGACAACCCCCTGTTCATGCTCCTCCTGGAGGGCAACCTCCGTTTTCCAGTCAAACTCCAGTCATACATCCACTACTGGCAGGGGGGCAACCCTCGTTTGCTGGAAACCCTTCACAATCCTGGGGAGTATCTTCCAGAGGAACTTTTACTCAACCCCACATTGGGGGACACTTGTATAATAACCCATTAGGAGGAGTATCCAATCGTGTCCCTCCTGGAACATCTTATGGGCAATTTTATCCGGGTGGCATCCAAAACACAACCTAGAGTTCTCTGGGACCACAGCCTTATCCTACTCATGGGCCTCATGCATATCCGCCTACGGGATCTACTCCTTACCATTCTCAAGGCCAAAATTTTTATCCTCCTCATGAGAAAATAAATCACCCGACCTATAATGTTCAAAACCCACCGGGTTATGCCCATGTTTCTCATGCACCACCGAATCCTTCTTATCCTGGCCAAAAACAACCATATCTAGGAGGACCTACTGGTTACAACTATCCACCTAACCCAGTCTATGGTCCTATTGGTGTCTCTATGCCACACTAGTATCATTCTCACATTAACCGACAACTACCTTTCCTTGCAACTCTGGATCTCCCAGACTTGTCTCGGTTAACTAATGATCCTATTTCTCATTCACCGGTTTGACCAGTCATTCCAACTAAGCTTCCTTCTAATATTCTGAAGTTTGATGGAAACCCTGGTGAAGATCCGAACAACCACATGATGACTTTCCATTTGTGGTGTCCATCAAACTCCCTCATGGATGATTCTGTATGTTTGCGTCTTTTCCAGCGAATGCTTACTAGTTCGGTAGAAAAGTGGTATATTGAACTACCACGTGCTTCTTTTCATGATTTCAATTCCCTTGCTATGTCTTTCCTCATGCACTTTCAACTGCCTATTCGCTACGAGACAGATACTGAAATCTTGACCTCCCTTCGTCAAACCAACTCCGTGCATATCTCTGACCATATTCATGAGTGGAGGCGATGACGAAGGATGATCAAGGCAGTCATTCCTGGCATTCTCTTGGTGGAATGGTTTACTAAATCACTGTTACCCCCGATCGCTCGCGATGTTGCTATGGGTCGTGCGGTCACAGAGGAACAAGCCATTGCTCAGGCTCAGTACTTAGACTTGGTTTATTCCCAATCTGGTACTTTGTATGATTTGCTTCCAAATGTTGCTCGAGCTAATACCAATCCTTCTAAGCCATCATCCTCATCTCATGCGGATGGTGTTATCGGTTCCATCAAAACACAATCTCTTTCCAAATTAACTACACCCTCCTCTACCTCCCCCCAAACTCAAAGCTCTGAGGTGAATGCAGTTCAATCTGCCCCTTCACAACAAACCGGAGGCAAGAAGAAGACAAAGAATAAATCAAAAAATAATCATGAACAACCCAAAAATCAAACACCTACTACCGAAAAGAAACCACAATGGAAACTGAAATTCCCATGTATCATTTGTGGTGACGATCACTACACTCGAGATTGTCCACTTCGCAGTGAAGTGGCCAAAATTTTCCAAGAGAAGTCACAACCCGCTGTGCTTACTTAGCCTTTTCCACAACAACAATCCATGGTTTCTCAAACCCCCTCTCCTAGGGGCAGTTCTAGTGAACCTAATGATGAGGCCTTGTTGAGTGCACATATTTATATGTTTAATGGGATCAATTTGACCACTCGCTCTAAGACCTATGGCACGCCAGGTAACCCTGACAAAGGAAAAGACACTAACGGTGCCAACACTTTACCGGATCCATCATGATCCTTTGTTAGTCTTCCATCAGTTAATCCTCCGTCTGGACCACTTCATATTGAGAAACCCACGTTTGATTCCATCTTACGCCCTCTTAATAACACTATCCACAAAGCTACCTTTAATCCTAGTTCATGTGCTGCCCAAAACTACAACATTGTTGAAGATTTGGCTCAAGCACCGTGTGCTACGTCCGCGTTAGAAGTTCTACAACACTTCCCCAGTCAACGCAGAATTCTCTTGATCACTCTTGGTGCTATTGATCCAGAGTCATCCAATCAAATCATGTTTAACCTTGATAAGTATGCATCTCTACTCTCCCACCAACTTTCTTTCCCAGTTGATGTTGTTGTTCACAATCAACAAATCCATCGAACTATTTTGGATGAGGGAGCCTCAACTTGTGTCATGTCTTTAGCGTGTTGGAAAGGATTAAAATCACCAGCACTAAACAAATCCCCAACGATGTTACGTGCCTTCGATGGGTGAGGTTTTCATCCCCATGGGCTTTTACAGTCCCTGCCCATCCAATTGGGTGGCAAAATTGTTACTGTTGATGTCAAGGTGGTCGATGACCCCCTTGATTACAACTTGTTACTTGGAAGAATTTAGCTTTATGCTATGAATTTCATTGCCTCATCAGTCTTTCGATGTGTACAATTTCCTCACCAGGGCAAAATTGTCACTGTTGATCAGTTGGATTTCTACACGACCAATGCTCGTGCTCTTGCTACCAACAATATTCCTTTCTTGGGAGACCACAAGATCACGTATGAAATCGTTGGTGTTGGCTTACTGAAATACTCTAGCCTCATGAGTACCTTCCCTACACCACTTCCACCGACTACGCATCATATTGCCAGCATTGATATGATTTCGACCGAGGCTTATCAATCTTTGGAATCACCTGACCCTTGGATTGTACCTTGTCCTTTGGGGTTCGATGTGCTAAGTGATACCATGCCACTTATTCCAGCCGAAATGTCATATGTTTCTACCCAATCCGCTTCTCCCTTATCAGATGCCCAACATCTATTGGCACTTGACAATTCCTCGATGCAATCACGATTGCGTTCCTTATCTTCTGCGATCGACTACATTTCCCCACCTTTTCCTTCAGATGAATCTATTATGGAGATGCTTCACATTGACAAGTTACCTTGGGACAATAACCATCACCGATCCTCTTTTCTTCACCCTTGTGAAGAAATTTGGGAAGATATATGCTCTATCGCCCCTCCTAGTGTTGATTTTTCATCATCTCCCATGATTTCAACTTCCAATGATTTGGATCCAGTAGTGGACATGGTGATTTCTTCGGTAGGATTATTGGAGCTTGATCTCCTTACTCCTATCACGACCTTCGATATGTGTCCCTTCTCGAGTGATTATATTCCATCCAACGAAGATCTCCTGGAGGCCATGACCACGTTTTATCCATTGACATGGTATCCTTCCAGAGCATTATCCTCCTGGTAGCCATGATCCGGACGAAACCACGATCACAGTTTCTCTTCTCTGTGGCATGCTCATTAAAAAATGAAACAGAGGCCCTGAGCATAGTTCTTTTCCTCTGTCAATCTCGTTAAAAAATGAAATAGTCACCTCTCCTGAACCTTCTTTTCATCCACCCTTCTCCTTTTTCTCATATTCTAGAGAAATTGGTGACGACCTCATAGCCGGTGAATGAATAGAAGTTTGGAGGGCATGTGTCTAGCCTTTGCTGATCATTCTGGAGTTAAGCCACTAGCATTCAAGCTGGGGGAATACCAATCTTAGATTTGTTCTTTCTCGTGCTCGTAAATACATGAGAATGCATCCGAGTAGACTTTTATCTCTTTTTCGGACCTATATGGATACACAAAAAAGGAACCCCCTAGAGTCTCCTTTAAGCTCTTTTCAAACTCTCTAAACATGAAAAGATTGTCGAGTGATCTTGCTTCCTTTCCCACTCGTTAAAAGGTTTTAAAGGGCATCTTTCCAGTGATAATTTATCTCTTTTTCATCCTCGTGAGACTAACATTACGAAAAAGGACAACATTGGAGTCACCTTTAAGTCCTTTTCAGACTCTCTAAAGATGAAAATATTACCGAGCAACCTTGTTCTCTTCATGCTCGTTAAAGTGTTTGAAGAAAACATTTGTTGAGTGATAGTTTATCTCTTTTTCGGTCTCGTCAGACTACTTTATGAAAAAGGAACTGAGAGAGTTCTCTTTTAAGTGTTTTTCTAGACTCTATAATCATGAAAAACCTTCAAGTTTTCTGTTTTTGGACTCGCTAAACAAAACATCGATAGGCCCATACGGGATCAAACCCTTACTTCTTCCAGTTCATTAAAAAAAGGAAGAGGAACTTACCGAAGGTGAGTTTTATCGACTATGTGTTATCCTCCTCGAGCTCGTTAAGTTAAAAAGAGGTACTCATCTATCTGGATCGGGGAAAAAATTGAAAGAAGCAAGCCAAGCAGTTTTGTGAGAACATTACCAAGTAAATCTTAGAGTCGCCCTTGAACACGACACTTTGTCTTTTGCATGCATTATAATCCGCTGAACCTCTTCACTGAGCCAATCCTTTGAGTTTCTTTCACTCCTTTGGGTCACCTGACGTAAGTCACAACATCCACTACATCATAAAGTTTTGGTCCATGTCATGTTTTTGATGTCGTGCCTCAATGTTCAAGGGAAGTATCTGCCTTGAGAGTCAGCCATCACAAATATCTTGTCTCAATACCTGTGTCAGTCCATGTTCATTTGATCTAAAAATTACATCTCTGTGTCCGCTTCGTGTTGTTGATGGGGGACACATTAAGGCCCTCCTTTGATGAGCCTATTCCTATTGACTTCGACACATTATCTAGGAATTAGACTTAGAAACTAGTTAGCACTTTGGGACCTGCATGCATCAATGGCAGGCCTCCTCACATCTGACAACAGGTTTACATCAGTGACCTCTGATCAGATGATTCTGTAGATGTTCGACTCCAGCTCATCCATTCACATTCGTTGGAATGTACTAGGGTACCTTGGGAATCATTGACATTAATGGTGATCTCCCTCACGCTTGTTAACGGTTTACATAATTGACCGGTAATCAAGTGGTTTATGCCATGTTCAACATCAGGACATCTATTCACATGGTTAGATTCCTACTACATCGGGATCGGTAAGAAGACCCTGGGTTGAGTGATCACTTTGATATGTACTTTTCCCAGGTTGCGATAGAGCTTCTTTTGAACAATGACACATATACTGTTACATAGATCCACTTTGTATTGGTCATGGCTATGTCTTGTCATCTCGTAGATCCGTTGTGTATTCTTCGTGGCTACGATCAATTCAGGTCATCAGAGTATAGATCCATAGTGTATTTTCAGTGGCTATACCTTTTTATCAATACAGTTATGGATCCGCAGTGTATTGTATGGTGGCCATTTCTTGCAAGTCTTGATCACCCAAGCATAGGTATGCCTGCCTTGGGTTTGAAACATGTCATAATATTTGTTGGATGTTTGTGTGCATCTTCTATTAGGTTCTCTACGTCTATACCCGTTCTTGAATGTCTACAAAACATTTCAGTTATCAGTTCCTTTCTTCTAACTTCATACTCTGGGGGGCAATCTGTTACACATAAAAAATACTCACTTTGATAGTGTCACAAGTGTCGTCATTACAAAGGTCGCAAGTGTCGCATTTTGCTGACAAAGTCGCAAGTGTTGCATGTTGCTCACAAGTGTCGCAAGTGTCAAAGAAAGCATGTTGCCATGATGCCTATGTTGTGCCTATAACGACATGAGAAGGACACTTGAAACACATCAAACATTTGATTTGGAAGAGGAGAAATAAGTCAGCAGGCTTACGAACCGTTTGCCATCTGAAATCACCTCAAAAACTGAATTTTTGGAGGGGAGCGCTCCCCTATACCTCTTATGGGAGTGCTGGCGCTCCCCCTTACACTATCTAGGAGCGTTATAAAGCTCCTTTGGCCCTTTTGAGGGAGCACTGGCACTCCTCTAAAGCCTACTAGGGAGCACTATAGTGCTTTGAGTGCCCTTTTGAGGGAGCGCTACCTATTTTAGGCAGCAGTTGAGTTGTTGAGATGAATGGGGGAAGTATATTTTCATTCTTAGAAGGCTATTGAGCTCAAATCCCTAGTCCAACCATGATCTTACGGAAGATCCTCAAATGAAGGAGGAAAATCCTCACCTTCCCCAAGGATATCTCAAGTTGTTGAGCCTCTCCAAGGCTATATAAGCAAGATTTCTAATGGTGAAAGAGGACTGGAAAGGGAGAATCACACCAAACTTATGATCTTATAAGTGGTGCTGGAACAGAGATATTTTGGAGGCAAGAGACCTATGATGTCATAGGGAGAAATAATTGAAGCTATCATCATTCGGACCATGGATCTTTTGAGCAAGGGGTAGACAAGGAGGACTTGACAAAACTGCTACAATCCATCTATGGCTGTAAGCAATGTTTTGTCCTTGTTAATATAATTTGCTTGGCCTATTTATTTCTAATTCGTGTTCAATCTCACATGAATTTGTCTCTTTAGTAGATAGATCTATTTTGGACTAATCTTGATAGAGTAGGAAGTGTTCGTACTTTGTTTGTCTATAGGATCCATCGAGGAGCGAAATATTGGAGCTCAACTCGGAGTGTGCAGGGCCAAACACCGGTAAAAGGTACTTCTTTTCTCCTTCCTTCTCACACACTAGTCCACCTAGATCTAAAAGGAAGTCAGTGACCATGATAAGAACTTTCTGTCTTAGAGTTAAGAGCCTAGCTCTTGGAGGTGATCTGCCTATCTGTAGGGAGATTTTCCTTAAACAATATGCCTTAGGTACGGACCCATTTGTTGTGACACAAAACCTTCTATCTGCTACAAGACATGTCATTATTAAGTGGTAGAGACTCACCAAACATGGGTGACCTAGTTAGATCCTCTGCTTCATTTGGTGCCCATGCAGAGATCTTTTCCATAGGACTAAGAGTCCCTTATATCTAATACAATAATTTATGTTGAGCCTCATTTCTCACTCATAAGCATGTTTCCTTATACCTAGAGGACTCCCAACCGAGTTTAATTTAAGCTCTTTTCCAACTCATCTTCAAAAAAAAAAAAGATTGTCGAGTGAAATTGTCTCTTTCAGTCTCGTAAATTGGATTTGAAAGGACATCTATTTGGTACAAGTTTTTCCCTTTTTAACACCAAGTAGAATAAAGATCATGAGAAAGGACAGTTTTTGGCGTTAAATTTTGATTGCATATCATGTCCCTACTTGCAGTATTGAGCCTATAGTCGGTTCTATCTTTGCAATATAAACTGTTTCCACAGTAGTTTTTCATCCTCAACCAAGCAGAGCCTCATTCATATCCTTTGTAATTTGACACCCTATACCCAGGAGGGAACATTCCCCCAAGTTTCCATCTCCTGCATGCATCGCCTTGCATTGAACATAGGTATGTTCTAGTGATGGAACTCGTTTTTCTTACTTGCGACACTTGTTTTCTCCTCTCTATCATAGCATTCATTTGTCTATGAAAAAAAAAAAAAAGATGGGTGGGAAGGGAGTATTATACTATATTGGAAGTAGTCATGTCACCTTTGAATAGAGAATAAAGTTATTGAGTCCATTTTTCATCATAATTTTGGGTTTACCGTGGCCTTAGGAAGTTGAGCTCGTCACAGAGCCTTCTCTACCGACTAGTTACTCTTCCAATCCCTATAGAGAATTTCATTGATGCCTCTTTCATATCATGGTTTCATCATTGAGTCTATGTTTTCGGAGTGTTCCATATGTCTCATGCTCTTGTTCAAAGGATGTCTATCAACCTGTGTCGGTCATTCCTTAGAACTCTTGACTTTGCATGTCTAACATACCCTCATTTTGTCTCAGAATCACATGATATTGTAGTCCTATCATGCACCCTGGTCCTACTTTCATCATTGGTAGGTAACCTTGAACCTACCAATCAACATTTCATCATTGGTCATTGACTAGGTGGTTTCCCTTATGTTCGATGACAAAACATCTATTCACACATTGGGATTCATGCAGTGTCTTGGATGCCATTAGCCTTATTGGTGGTTTCCTCACCTTTGTTAGCAGTTTTCCTCATTGGTTGTTATTCATGGGGTGTTTTTCGTGTACCGCTTGCACTTAGCACATGCGAATGATGCCTAGGGTCCTTGGTTCATGAACATGTTCTTCATTCGATTTCCTCCAAGTCATGAAGCTCTTTCTTTGTAGATCTTGTTGAATGATGAGATATTCCTTAATGCTCTCCTTTCAGTGGGTCTCCTTCCATCGAGTTCATCTAATCTATTCTAGAAAAGATATCGAGATTTGTATGAGTACCTTGAGGTTTGCAGTCATTAGTGGTAGGTTCTCTCGCCATCAATATTTGTGAATAAATCAATGTATCCTGATCAATGGATTCTTCAAGTGTTCAATCTCGACTCCTTTATTCACACTTGTAAGAATGTACTTGGTGCCTTGATACCTAATTTCATTATCGATAGGTTGTCTCACATTTGTTAACAGTATACCTCAATGACTGGTAATCAAATGATGTCTCATTGTGTTTGACCTCAACTCCTTTATTCCCATGATGTAGACTTACACCTTCAGTAGATTGTGTTGAAGAATTGAAGACCTCAATATGTGGCCACAACTTTCTTGAGTTGTTGCTTTCGTTTCATTGGACCAATACCTATATGGCTTCAGTGATCATGGGAGATCGGACTGTACTCCATTGTATACAGATATCTTCAGATTGATTTTGAGACTGGTTCTACTAGGCCTTGTTCATGACTATGACATCCTTTGGCATGTAACCGCATTTGTATTTGCCTATTAATGGCCATGGACAGTTGTTTGGTATATTTTTACATGAATCTATAGTGTAATTCTATTGGAAGCCATGTATGCAAAGTCGGCGAAGAATATAATGAGCAACCAATTCTTCCATTTGGTTCCCCATCACTCCACTTCTTAGTTTTCATGATGTATTTCATCCATTGCAGATACTCCTCTGAACTCAGACAATAGGGGGAATCTTTTATAGCAAGATTTTCCTTACCCTATACAATCTTGCATAGAGGGCATTTTTCTATTTCCCTATGTAGAATTTTCATCCCTTTCTGCAAAATCACAGAGATAAAAAATACATTTTTTCCACATGTACGCACCTTGCCTATTCGACAACATGCGTATACACAAGTTGTACCACTACAGCCTGCGTACATCGATATTTTTGCCCCAAAATGAAAAATGGTGTCAGGTTTCCATGTCATGATAGGAGATATATGATCCTTGGCCTTCCATATACTCGAAATGTTCTGAATCATCCCTTCAATTCCATTTGAAGGATATAAATGGGCCAATTCCAAGATATGGAAAAGAGGAGAAAGAATTCAGCTTTGAGAGAAAAGTTACTCTAGAGAAGTTATTTACTTCATATTGAGTCTGCATCCCTTTGTCCTTTAAATTTGAACATAGTGTTCAACCCCCAAGCTCTTCCCTTATTCCACTGCTATGGAAATAATTGTTGTTTTTTCTCAGATAGGGTGAACGTATAGATTATTGAATGTTGATTATAATTATGTTGTACTCAGAAAGTTTCCTAAAGTTGAATAAATAAAATTTCTCCTCAATTCTGTCATATTTTTTGAGAAATTATTATTGGGATTTTTCCCATATTTTTGGTGCTAAAAGTGTGATTTTGTTCACTGTTCATGAGTATTCAGTTGTTGTTATATTTCATATTGCTTAGTTTTTTTTATTTCAGCCCATAGGCCAATATTTGCATGTTGTCATATTGCTAAAGAATGGTGTACAACAAGAGAAGGATGAAATCTGTTATTAACTAAGTATGGGTCTGATATATACATATTTTAACATGGTATCAGAGCAAGTGCTCTGAAGTTTCAGTGGGAAACTTTCACACTTGGGACATCAAGTGATTTGTTGGTACATTTTCTTGAACAAGGCAAAAAATGTTCTTTGTCAGGTAGACAAAGATGACTTCCAACATCATATTTGAAGATAGATTGGAGGGGGTCTCCAAATACCTGTAGTGGAAGGTTAGAATCAACAATGTTCTTAAGGAGAACAAATTGTGGTCATTTGCAAACACCATTGTTCCTATACCTGCTTCAGATCCCATAGATCTTGATGTTCATGAGGTGAGGGAAGCCAAGACTTAGAGAATCATCTTGGATAGGGTCAAAGACAACCTTATTCCACACTTGGATGAGAAGAAGACAACCAATGAAATGTGGGTTGCAATGAAAGGCTTGTATGAGGCTAAGAATGAGCACCGAAAAATGGATCTCCGGGACAAGATCCATGGAGCTAGGATGGTCAAAGGAGAGAGTGTGGCCACCTACCTCACCCAGGTTGCATAAGTGAAGAACAAGTTGGAAGTTTTTGGAGAATTTATTCTAAACTCAGAGTTGGTGCATATAGCCCTCAAAGGCTTCACCAAGGAGTGGAAGGTTTTTGTCACGTGTGTGGTGGGGAGAGATAAGATCCTTGACTAGAACAGATTGTGGGATGATTTAATGTAGGAAGAGATCCAAGAGGGGTCTCAGGAAAAGGCATTGGATGGTGTAGACGACAAGAACATTTCTCTTATGGAAAAGGGAAATGAGAAAAATAAGGACATCAGAAAGGTGAAATGATTTGCATGTCACAAGACTGGCCACTATGCTAGTCAAGGTCTGAACAACAACAAGAAGAAACTAGAACCAAAGGTGTCAGCTTCAGCAGAAGTTGCAGAGTTTGCTTAGAGACATGAGAAGGAGTCCCATGGGAAGTGGGTGCCTAGCATTCAAGGACATTGAGTCTTGGTTTGTGGACAGTGGAGCCCCTCAGCACATGACTGGGTTGAGGTCAGTTTTCCTTGATCTTATAGAGATAGACTCAGACTGTAGAGTGAATTGTGGAGTTGGCCCTGTCAATGTTTATGCCATTATTATACTTCTTTTCATTTCATAAGATAAGAGCATAATAATAACAAGATCACTTTGAAATACACATCCACAAGAGACACAACATTTATCCTGGGAAACCCTCTAGGGGAAGAAAACCCAGCAAAAACTTCCTTATCATAAATAGCTTATACAAAGTTCAAGAGATAACTCAACCAATACAGAAAGTCCTCCTCCAAGAGATGCGCCACCCTTCTTGTCCTCTCTCCAACTTGAATTGCAGCTTGCCTCATAAGAGAATGAGAAAGTGAAGTGTGTGTTAGAAGTGAGGTGCTAGCCTCTTATTTATATCAATCTAGAACGTGTGAAGAGTCACCATCTGGCAGAGCCGACCTCTCACACTGGGTGGGTAAACCCACCTTTAATTAATTTTGGCCCTTTCATTATATAACTGTTGGGGCTGACTTCTTATTCTCCACATTGTAATTGTCCGATTACCAATCCGCAAAAGGGGATTTGGTCCTTATACAATTACCGACATGATTAATCCTCAATGGGGATTAATCCAATAACAATAATAATAATAATAACATGATTAATCCACAATGGGGATTTAATCAAATAACAAAATAATAAGAATGCTCTTCGCAGTTACATTATTTCAACACTCCCCCTTAACAAGAAGGGTATTTTTCATCAGTCTTTATTAGCATCAGGCGAGAGAGGTCTGCATCATCGGTGGCATCTCGAGGACAATATCGTCAATATCATCTTGAACAATTGTCTAGAACATTTAAGAGTCATCAGAAGTTTTCTTCATCAGCAACATCATCATTCTCAAAAGAATGCTATCACCATCTGCATCAAACATGTATCAGTAAAAACTGATACCTCATCACAGCACTAGGTTGTCACATCATAGTACTACACTAGCTTAACATCACAGCTCAGTGTCAGTCACATCTTGCTTTACGTCTAACAACTAGGTCAGAAGCAAGTAATATCATCGTCTCGCTTTACGTCTAACAACTAGGTCAGAAGAGAGGAATCACAACGTCATGCTTTACGTCTAACAACTAGGTCAGAAGCATGACTCATCTTGCTTTATGTCTAACAACGAGGTCAGAAGCAAGGAACATCAACATCTCGCTTTACATCTAACAATGAGGTCAGAAGCGAGGAATCATCGGTGTTATGCTTTACGTCTAACAACTAGGTCAGAAGCATAACTCATCTTGCTTTACGTCTAACAATGAGGTCAGAATCAAGGAACACATGGCGTCATGCTTTACATCTAACAACGAGGTCAGAAGAATGACTCATCTTGCTTTACGTCTAACAACTAGGTCAAAAGCAAGGAACCAACGACGTTATGCTTTACGTCTAACAACTAGGTCAAAAGCATAACTCATCTTGCTTTACGTCTAACAGTGAGGTCAGAAGCAAGGATCACACAGCGTCATGCTTTACGTCTAACAGTGAGGTCAGAAGCAAGGATCACACAACATCATGCTTTACGTCTAACAGTGAGGTCAGAAGCAAGGATCACACAACGTCATGCTTTACGTCTAACAGTGAGGTCAAAAGCATGACTCATCTTGCTTTACGTCTAACAGCGAGGTCAGAAGCAAGGAATACATCTACTCCCCCTTTCAGGGAAGGTCCTTTCGGACAATACCAAGATTATCTCGAAAGTGTTCGAACTTTACATGAGATAGAGGCTTAGTCATCACATCAGCAACCTGTTCATCCGTGCTAATGTACTGGAGCTTCAGGGCTCCTCTCTGTACTATGTTGCGGATGAAATGATAGCGGATCTCTATGTCCTTTGACCTGTCGTGGAACATAGGATTATCTGTCATTTTAATACAACTTTGATTATCACATAGAATCGCGGTTGCTCTCATCTCCAAATCAAATAGGCCTGTCAGCAACTTTCGAAGCCATATAGCTTCGCAGCTAGCAAAACATGTGGCAATGTACTCTGCTTCCGCTGTGCTAAGAGCAATACTGGATTGCTTCCTACTTTTCCACGAGATCATAGCTGATCCCAAACTGAAACAGCATCCGAAAGTGCTTTTTCTGTCAGCAACGCTTCCTGCCCAATCTGCATCAGTATATCCAATCAGAGTGAAGTCATGATCTCCATCATAGCTAAGACCATAATCCATTGTACCCTTAAGGTACCTAATCACATGTTTTACATCCACTAAATGAACATGTCTGGGCTCCACCAGAAACTGACTCAAGGTGTTCATTTCAAAACAGATGTCTGGTCTGGTGTTCATCAGGTACATCAACGATCCAATAATCTGTCTGTACAGAGTGGCATCTATCAAATCTGACGAAGTATCGACCATCAGCTTTAGCTTTGCTTCCATGGGTGTATTCATGGACTTGCATTCAAGCATGTCGAATCTCTTCAGGATTTCGACCGTGTACTTCCACTGGTTAAGGAAGATTCTTTCCGGACTCTGCCATACCTCAAGACCTAAGAAGTAATGCATTAGGCCAAGGTATTTCATTTCAAATTCAGTGGCAAGTCTCTGTTTACATTCGGTGATGAGCTTTTCTTCTCCAGTTAAGAACAAGTCATCCACATATAGTAATATTATTACTGGTTCATCATCCATGATCTTGAAGTAGAGATTTGAATCAGTTTTACTCTTGGTAAAGCCCAAGCTCGTGAAGAAACTGTCTATACGGCCATACCAAGCTCTGGGAGCTTGCTTCAATCTGTATAAGGCTTTCTTCAATCGACAGACATGAGACTTCCTATCTTCCACCTCAAATCCTTGGGGTTGCTCTATATACACTTCTTCTTCAATGACACCATTCAGAAAAATCTATCTTCACATCCATTTGGTGCAGCTTCCATTTCATCTTGGCAGCAAGAGCTATAATGGTTCTGATTGAAGTGTATCTGGCCATAGGAGCGAATGTCTCTTCATAGTCGATTCCTTCCTTCTGGGAAAAGCCACGAGCGACAAATCTTTCTTTATATTTCTCAATACTTCCATCAGCAACATGTTTTATCTTGAATAGCCATTTTGATGATACCACATCCTTACTCTTCGGTCTAGGAACAATTTCCCATACATCATTCTTTATTATGGATTGGTATTCCTCTGTTATGGCATCTGCCCATTCCTTTTTCTAGATGGCCTCTTCAAAACATGTAGGTTCTTCATCAAGAAGATTGCACATCAACGCCGTGTAACTGGAGAATGGCTTTGGTCTCTTCACCTGTCTCGTGGTTCCTTCTGGAACACCATACTTGTCTCCATCTTGAATAATCTCTCTTGCCCAAGAATGATTTCTTTTATGGGAGAAGGTCATTTGAGGAGGTTCTTGAACTTCTTTTGTATCATGATCTTCAAGAGTTTGCTCATCAGGGGAAGCTATGACTTCCCTTACAGGTTCTACAGCTCTGGGAATTTCCCTCATGGATTCTGTCGTCCTGGGATTTACAGGTTCCTCTTCACATACCTCTTCAAGATGGCATCTTCTCAATTTCTTAAGTGCAGCTTCTTCATCAAATGTCACATCCCTGCTGATCTCAATATGGCGGTGACTAGGTATGTAGATTGTGAAGGCCTTGGACACTTCACAGTATCCCACAAATATTCCCTTCTTTCCGGAGGGCTCCAGTTTGTTCCTTTTCTCTTTCGATATATGAACAAACACTGGACAACCAAATATTTTGAGATGGCTTACCTCTGGCTTCTTTCCGGTGAACATTTTTTCTAGGGTCTTGAACCCAAGTGCACTATGGGATAGTCTGTTCTGCACATAAAGAGCTGCCATAGCTGCTTCTGCCCATAAGCACATAGGAAGATACTGATCATGAATCATGGTCTTCACAACTTCCATAATCGTTATGTTCTTCCTTTCAGCTACACCGTTTTGTTGGGGATTGTAGGGAGTAGTTAGTTCCCTCTTGATCCTGACATCTTTGCAGAAGCTTACGAACTACTTCGAGGTATATTCTCCTCCATTATCTGACCTGAGTATCTTAATATTCTTTACAGAAGGGTTCCCTTATCAAGGCTTTGAATTCCTTGATATTCTTGAACACCTCAAATATATCCAGGTATTTTATGAGAATAATCATTAATGAATGATACAGAGTATACATACCCATTAATGGAGGATGATGGCATTGGGCCACATACATCTGAATGAATGAGTTCCAATGCTCCTTCTGCTTTGTTGTCCCTGTTTGGAAAGGGTTTCTTGATGTTCTTCCCTTGCGCAAATCCATTTCATATGCCTTACTGATCAACCTTGAGTTCTGGTAAACCTGTGACAGCTTTGCATATGTATGGTAGCGCCTTATAGTTGATGTGGGCCAATCTTCTATGCCAAAGTTCACATGGATTCTTCAATAGCGTGGGTCATGGTAGCTTCTGAGTGACCCACCTTCTTCTTTTCCACTGATGATTGCTTCATTTATGATTTCTTCTTAAGCACGTTTCCTTCTGCAACCTTTGCTATAGCTTCCTCATGTGACCTGGAGCAAGGTCAACAAAACAACAAGCAAGAATAATATCCTTCTTGATAATATAAAGAAATAGCACAAACAATCATCACAGTAGCTCCTTTAGAGCTTATTACTTATAATTTAGCAAAGAATAAAGGTAAGGAATACAATACAAAATGGGGTCAACACTCTCTTAGTGTTGTGACCAAGCATTCTTCAATGGCAATCTGAAACTAACACACGAGGTTTCTCCTAGAGGAGGTGTTAGTCATATCAACCAAAGTATTCTCACATGTTATCAAGTATAATACTTTACGACGATTGCTATCTCAACTAA
>ML780525.1:569665-580566 GCA_009831015.1 Picea engelmannii | reverse complement strand
CCATTCCTCTCACTCTCTCACTCTATACCCCCCCTCTTTGTCTCCCTATCCCTCACTCTCTTTGTCTTCCCCTCTCCCCCTATCACACTATCTTTCTTCCTCTCTCTGCATTCCACCTCCCTACATCGTAAGAAAATAAATGGCATTTACCTACACATGTCAAGACCTAGACATAAACGTATACATAGAAAAACCTAGACATGGAAATACTTGGAGCAAGAGCTAGACCTATACAATGACCATGAGGTAGACCATGACATAGAGCTATACCATGACCTAGACCATGAAATAGAGCTAGAGCTATGTTTAGATTATGACCAATATATTGACATAGACAATGACTTAGACCCCCTAGATCCATCTCATTGTAGGAATAACTTATACTCAGCACTTGACCCCCTCTACACTCTACCCCTCAGTGCACTATGCATATACATTTTGTACAACCATTTCACACACATCACCCACATATTGGTGCTCTAACAATTTCTCCATCCTTGGGAACACTTTAAATCCTAACCTCTTAGGTACTATTTTTCCCCAAAACCCTATAAATCTTTATTCATAAAGATATTTTGTCTATAATAAATGTTATATCCATTTCATTAAGAGTGTGTACGTGCTCTTGTGACTTTATAGAGTTGTATTTTTTACTCATTTATGCTCAGTAGGAATGCACACACACACGCTCTAGTGTGCATGCATTCCAAGAATGCATGTGTGTTTCTGCAATGATTTTTTTGGTGCTGAGCACAATCCACTACCTCATATATCTCAAGGCCAACAAAGAATTTCTGACATATTCACACAAAAATGGCACGCAGAAACAAGTTTTTCTTATTTTAGTCTCGTTGTTTGATTCATATACAATTTTGTGTTATTTCCAGACCATTGTAGGAAAATTTGGAAGACAAATTTGTCCAAGCGGAATTGTGATTGTTGTTTGTATCTTCTTGTGTCTTCTTGGAATTGGAAGAAAAATTTGTCCAATTGGAACTATTGTTTTTGTCTTCTAATGTATTCTTAGAATTGGAAGACAAATTTTACCAATTGGAATTGTTGTTTTTGTCTTCTTGTGTATTCTTGGAATTGGAAGAATTTTTTTTCCAATTGGAAGTGTTAGTTGTGTAATACCAGGACAAATTTATTCAATCAGAATTTGAATTTGAATTTGAATTGGAATTGGAATTATTATTTGTGTCTTCTTTTGTCATACAACGAAAACTTTATCCACTTGGAACTGGATTTGTTAGTTGCACATTATTACATAATACAAACACAAATTTGTTATGGGGTTTTTGGAATCCAAATTTTCTCTTTAAACATGGGGAACCGACAGATTTAAGAAATAAATTCCTCGAGAAAAGAGAAACCGGTCGAAAAGGTAGAAGAAGAAAGAGAAAAGGCAAAGTTGCGTATGTCAAAGTATATGCTTTCGGAAGAGGGGAATCCAATTTACATCTTAATAGATGTCATTGTTGTTTCTCCTCCATCACTAGAAGCAAAGCGTAAGAATTCATTAGAGATGAATCCATCCAGTATCTCATCAAGAAATATTGTTGTTGATGAACAAACAATGGAAGGTTTTCTTGGACTTGATTATTCATTGGATGAAATTAGAGAAGTAACAAGTGTACAACATTGTGGTGAAGAATTTTTTGTGGTGAAATCTCTTGTTGGACATTCAAATGTTCAATAAAATAGTCAATCCCATGTCCTCTCTCCTTCTAGAGTTGATCTGCCAATGATTAAATGGGAAAGAACTACAAAATTGTTAACTCCACAACAAGGAAATAAAGAGTGCTAGAATAGGGGTTTATCATCCCTACCTAGATTGAGCATTGTGCGGAGAAAAATCGTAAGTGGATTCAGGTTGATGAAAGTGGTTTAGCATCACTTGAAGGTAAGTTACGTAATCATATTATTCATTATCACTCTTATAAAATAAATAAATAATATTTTTAATCAAAATCCAATGTTGCTAAATGTCAACTATTTTTATCTTTGTTAAAATATAGAAGTTTGACTTCTGTTAGGAGAATCAGGCATTAAAAATGTCAAAAGTGTAGAAACAAGTCGACATACTATTATAAACCATGCAGATGTTTTTCAAAGAACTGGTAAGAAATATTGTTCTAAAGACCACAATGCATCCTGACATGTCTTGTTACACTCAATTGTTAGCGAGATCACAAGAAAACATCATTTTCTACAAAAAAAATCTCACCTCTTGAAATGTAATGTGAAAAACCTTAGAAATTATTTTGATAAATGAGATAGCCTTGCCATAGGTGGCCCAATAGATTTGTGGGCCTTCACTAGTAGGCTACCTCATTCTAACATGAAGTTAATTGGAGTGGTTAAGGTACTATTTTGTGATTTTTGGCATGATAACACTAGCCCTTCCTCCAACCAAAGATATGTGTTAAAATTGAGAAGGGGAGGTAGGGACCTTGAATCCCATATTAAACACTTTCTTGACATTTTACAGATAGAAATGTATGATAGATTTAGAACAATAAATAGTGCACTCAGATTGGGACAAATATCTTTCCATAAATTCAATCCTTGGTATGTTCGAATAAACACAATTTGTAACACATGTTGTTGTAGATATCACATTGAGTATGGTTATTATTATGACAAACACACACACACACACAGACACAGACATATATATATATATATATATATATCATGTTTTTCATAACACTCTTTTGCAGGAATGATAATTTATATTGCCTCCATCGTCATCTAGAAACTTTAGTCACAACATCTTGTGTTCAAGGTCAGAGGGTTTTACATTTTTTTTTAAAACATGCATAGATGGGGCATGCCCTAGGTGTGGTGGACTAAAATTACTGATCAAGTGTATCCATGTAAGAGATGAGTATGAAATGGGGAGGAAGGAGGTTACCTCACAAATATTTAAATATGTCACATATGATATTGATGGAGGACAAGAAAGAAAAAATATACAATTGGTTACTTCCCAAGTACGAGTTTGTGACTTCATGAAACAATTTGTCAAAAAGACACAACGTTATGTTCAACGTGTTCATGTGGCTTGATGGAAGGATGAGAATTTTAGAATATGCAAAGATACATTTCTTATTGGTATTGTGTTATAAGTTGTTGATTTTTCTGAGAACTACACCCTTCAACCGCAAAATGAGATTCAAAGTTAACATTATCACACAAAGTAGGTCAACATAATAGTCCATATCACATACATGCATGGACCAGATAGTGATGAACAAAATAGAGTTATTTTGTGACCGTATCAATTATACATAAGCAATGATCGGTGCCGTGAATTAGGCTACGTACAACATTGTTTTTTAGTTGTTCTACAATCACTTTAAGGAGAAGAACATATAGATCGATCAAAATTGGATTTGGTTAGATGGTTGCGTAGGACAATTAAAAAATTCTCATGTATTTCAATGGTTATGTATTTTGAACAAAAAACTAAAGGTACCACACATTTTGAACTATTTTGAGTCTAGGCACATGAAACAGGAGCATGATGGAGTAGGTGCATACATAAAAAGAGCATTACACAAGTAAGAAATGAAGTTCACAACTACTTCCCTCATTTGAGATGTGAAATCCATTGTTGAATGGTGTTCTTCAGTAATGGGAGAGGGAAAATAAACCCGTGAAGATGAATCACACAGGAAAGGACATGTACATAGATATTTTTGGGAGGTGGTTGATATAGATCGATCACATTGGTATGAATGAAAAATAATTTAGGTAACTTGTGGATTCCATTTAGTTAGAACATCACATTATGCAATAGTTGAAATATGGATGAGAAAACTCTCTTTCTTCTGTGGTCCATGTAGTAGTAATGAATGGGATGATTGTGAATCAATAGACTAGATTGATAGCTGGGATCATGTGTCACTCCCCATTGTTCAATGTATAACTATGGAATTATCCCAATTGTAGGAGGACCAATATAGTATTTTAGTAGAGTATAATCATGTCTCAGATCTCGTACTACCAGGTTTGTTGCATCCTTCCATTAAATTTTGAATAAATAGCATCAATTTCCGCACGAGAATCACATGTATCACTTTCGTTTCCTTTCCTTCAATTTCCATGCCTTCACTTACCTTTCCTTCACTTTCCATGCCTTCACTTTCCTTCACTTTATATGGTATTCTTGTATTTCCATGCCTTCACTTTCCTTCACTTTATATGGTATTCTTTTATTTCCATGCCTTTCCTTGCCTTGCCATGTCACACCATCCCTTTCCTTTCCTTGTCACATCATGCCATTCCATGCCTTTAATTTCCATGCCATGTCTTTCCTTTCCTTCACTTTCCTTGCCTTGCATTTTCTTTCCATTCCTTTATGTTCCTTGTCATGACATGCCATGCCTTTACTTCCCTTTCCTTCACTTTCCTTATCTTTCCTTCACTTGACATGCATTCACTTTACTTTCCTTCACTTTTCATGCCTTCACTTTCCTTTCCTTCACTTGTGATGCACTCACTTTCCTTTCCTTGCCTTTTCCTACCTTGCCTTGGTTCACTTGACATGTTTTTACCTTCCTTTCCTTCACTTGCCATGACTTCACTAGCCTTGCCTTTCCTTCACTTGCCCTGCCCTTCCTTCACATTCCTTGGCTTAACTTCCCTTGTCTTGACTTCACTTTCTTTCCGTTCACTTTCCATGCCTTCACTTTCCTTCACTTTCCTTCACTTTCCATGCCTTCAGTTGCCTTCACTTTCTATCGTATTCTTGTATTTCCATGCCTTGCCTTGCCTTGTCACACCATGCCTTGCCTTGCATTGTCATGCCATGCCATGTCATTCCTTTACTTTCCACTCCATGCCTTTCCTTTCCTTTCCATTTTGTGTCATGCCTTCACTTCCCTTGCCTTCACATGCATTCACTTGCCATCCCTTGATCTAAAAATGATGAAAACTTGTATTCTTTAAAATATTTGCAAGTTTTAATTCAAGCGTTCTTATGCAAATGGATCAATTTTTCAAACACAAATTTTATAGAAATAACATATTCAAGATGCATATAAGCAACAACAAATAATAGTGAATATAAAACACATAACACAGCAAATGATAAAGGAGTTCACCCCTCTCTTGGCCTACATCTCTTGGTCCAGCTTCCAATGGATCTTTTGTATTATTTTCTCAAAGTGCTAAAATATGTGCTTTACAATGCTCAAAATGCCAAATATATGGCTCCAATGGCTTCAAAACATCCAAAAACCCCTAGCTTGGCTTTTTCGGCACCTCGTTTGGCCAAAAATTGAAGAAGATAGGTTTCCTGGAAGTTCCCCTTCAAACTTGTTGTCTCTGGATCGCCAAAATGCACCTATTGCTCCCCAACCTAGCCCCCACACGCATATATGTGTTAAAACTTAGCACCAGGTGAAACTGCACAAACAGTGTGAACTGTAGGATGGTTACGTGCTAGCCCCTAACTTCCTAGGAACATGGGCTTGTGAAGCACCATATGATCGCGCACAAATATAGAAAGGGCTACATTTAAAACCAAATGGTAACGGTCAAGGGTGTGCACTGGTGGTTCTATACACATACACATATGACCGGGGCTCATACGAAAAGGGGCTATGGTTAAACATGTTGCGCTAGTGATTACATTGCAACGTATATGACCGTGCCCATTTCAAAACTTATTCAAATTCAAATAAATTCTTTGCCATATATATAATAAGAAACGTATGGTGGTGCATTGGTTGGGAAGCCCTTCCCAAAGAGTTACCCCTGCTCGAAGGTCACGGGGTCGAATACGACCAACAACATAAATTTTAAAACAATGCCAGGGTGACACGTGGCGGCCACTGAGTGGGCCACATGTTAGCATTTCATTCACCACCAATGACATGTGTCATACACCAACTCATCCACAATCCTACCAACCAACACCTGCCATGTGTCATACAGCCTTGCCATGTGTCGTACGGATCTATCATGTGTCGTATGATCTTCCATGTCAACATCCATACAGACTGTATGGACTATACAGTCAACACATTTTTTTTGCCTATTTGTCGTTTTGAACATAACATGATATCTCTCTCATACGATGTCTGTTTGAACCCAAACGAGTTGTGTTGGGTTCATGACAATGAGGCCTACACTCCCCTTTGTTTTGAAGTGATTCTGAGAACTTTGAATTTTGAGCAAAATTTGATCCCCTGGATCATCCCTTCACTTTCCTTTCCTTCACTTTCCATGTCTTCACTTTCCTTTCCTTGAATTCCCATTCCTTTACTTTCCTTCACTTTCCATGCATTTACCTTCCTTGGCTTCACTTCCCATGCCTTCACTAGCCTTGCCTTGTCTTCACTTTCCTTGACTTTCCTTAACTTTCCATGCCATTCCTTGAATTTCCTTGCTATGCCTTTCCTTTCCATGTGTCATGACATGTCATTACATGTATTTCCTTGCCTTCACTTTTCTTTCCTTTCCTTCCCTTTCCATTCCTTGCCTTGCCTTTCCATGCCTCGCCTTTCCATGTTGTGCCATGCCATGCCTTTCCTTAACTTTCCTTTCCTTGTCATTCCTTGCCTTTCATTTCCATTACTTTCCTTTTCTTTCCATGCCTTTCCATTCTATGCTATTTCATGCCATGCCATGCCTTTCCTTCACTTGTATTTCCTATCCATGCATTTCCATTCCTTTCCCTCACTTGCCATACCTTTCCTTCACTTTCCTTTACTTTCCATACCTTTCCATCCCTTTCTTTCACTTTACATGCATTTCCATACCTTGCCTTTTACTTGCCATAAATTTCCTTGCCTTTCCTTGCCTTTCCTTGCCTTGCCATGCAATTCCATGCTTGGCCATGCCATTCCTTTCCTTGTCTTTCCATGCCTTGCCTTGCCTTGCCTTGCCTTGTCTTGCCTTGCCTTTACATGCCTTCAATTTCCATTCCTTTTCATACAATGCCTTGTTTTTCCATGACTTCACTCTCCATGCCATGTCTAGCCTAACAAGGTGTTAAATTGTCAAACATATGTAATAATCACTAAGAAAAATACTAGTTCTGAAGAAACTCCAACAAATGGTTTTCTATTTGATGGAATGACAACAGAGGGGCCCCACTATATGAAACCAGGTTCTCTGAATCCAATGAAACTAATGGTTCATCCATATGAGTCTAGGTTCGAGTTTTATCATGATTTGCAACTCACCTCCTCAAGCCATTCAGGGACATGTGGTCAATTTGGTAGGGGGTAACAAAATACAAACCGACCAACATTACAGAGTTTCATAAGCTCTCACAAGTCTACCTAGCCAAGGTACACACAACTACACTACCCAAAAATTCTTGACATAGTGTTCTTGAAATTTGACCTCCTCTTCAAAAATTGCATTATGACTCATTGAGAAAAATCCTATGGTAAGAGATACTCCAAAAAATGATTTTTCGATCAACAGAATGATGGAGGAGAGACCCCACAAGATAAAATGAAGTTCTCTATATCCAATTCAATTAACGGTTCATCCATCTGAGTCCTGGCTTGAATCTTATCATGATTTTCAAGTCACCTCCTCAATCGATTCAGGGACATGTGGTCAATTTGGTTTGGGGGAATAAAATCCAAATTGAGTAGCAAAACACATTTTCCTAAGCTCCCACAAGTCTGTTTGGCCAAGTCCCATGTCATTAAACTACCCAAATATTCCCAACACAAAGTTCTTGGAAATCGACCTCCTCTTTAGAAATTTCAGTATGCCTCATTGAGCAAAACCCTACTTCCCAAGATACTCTAAACACTTTTTCAGTGGATGGAATGATATCAGAGGGGCCCTAATAGATGAAACCCAATGTTGTGGATCCAATGCAACTGACGGTTCATCCATCTGAGTCTCGGTTTGAATTTTATCATGAGTTGCAACTCGCCTCCTCAAGTCATTCAGGGAGATGTGGCCAATTTCATTCTGGGGCATAATATCTAAACCGAGCATCATAATGGAGTTTTGTAATCTCCAACAAGTATGTTTCGCCAAGGCCAACATGAATACAATACCCAAAAACTCCCAACTCTAAAATCGACCTCTTCTTTCGCAATTGCGCTATGCCTCATTAATCAAACCCCTAGTGTCGGAGATACTCCAACAATTATTTTTTTGGTCAAATAAATGACAGTGGAGGGGCCCCACTAAATGAAACCCATTTCTCCATATATAATGCAATTGAAGGTTCATCTATCTTAGTAACAGTTTTATTTTTATCACGAGTTGCAACTCACCTCCTCAAGCCATTCAGGGACATGTGGAAAATTTGGTTTGGGGGAATAAAATCCAAATCGAGAAGCATAATGGAGTTATGGAAGCTCTGTTACGAGGTAAAAACTCTCTATGGCTAGGGTAAACCACAAAAGATAGGTATGACTATAGAAATCAACTCAATTCCAACATATGCTATATAAACTAATGTGCAAGATAATAAAGAGGCCTACCTCGATCCAACGTTTGACGATGTTCCACGATTGAGCACTTTGACCCAAAGCTTTATACTTGCAATAAGTTCTTAAAAAACGAGCAAAGAAAGTATATAATGATGATATAAATGGGTTATCAGATCAGATATCATAATCCATTAATGAACATTACAAACATGCCCATAGATAATAATCATACATTTGAAATATACCAATAAGACAAGAAAGGAGTATTTGTATTAATAATTGATCAGTAGAAAGAAAGAAAGAATGCTATTCATGGGAATAATTGATGGCAGAAAGAAAGAATGCTTGTCATTGATGGAAAGTACAACAATGAAGATGGCATGAATACAGGAAGTTTGTAATAGACAGGCAAACAGAAGATAAGTTCAGGAAGATCGAATGATCGAAGGCAACGCAACCAGGAAAACAGAAGATAAGTTCAGGAAGATCGAATGATCGAAGGAAAAAAAACCAGGAAAATAGAAGATAACTTTAGGAAGATCGAATGATCAAAGGAAATGCAACATTGATCGAATGATTGAAGGCCCTTAAAGTTTGAGAAGCATTTCTGATCGTTGGATCCCATTCAAAATTCCCGAAAGAATGAGGGCCATCAGATCTGAATGTAGACAAGAAGAGCGTTGAAGAGGAGAACAGATCTAAGACATTAGATCCAAGTGTAGGACCCGACCATCATTGGATCAAGGAGAACCTACACGTTCTTTAAAGTGCAAGGAGTAGCGGGCTCACAAAATCCCGAAAGAAGGAGGACCGTCCATCATCAAGCAGGACACGTGGGGAAATATCGCCAGTTCGCTGACTGGAGAGTCAAAGGAATGGGGTTCCCTAACCTATTGAAATCGCGATATGCAGAATCGCGACGTAATCTGAGCTGTCAAATCAAGGTTTGATCTGGACCATTGATCCCAATCCATTTCAGAGTTTCACGAATCGAGAGTTGGAGATGTCAAAGAATAATAACCACAAGAATCCCAAAATCATGATATGAAGAATCACGACGTAATCTGAGACATCAGATAAAGGTTTGATATGGACTGTTGATCCCAGTCCATTTTGGAGTTTCACGGATCGAGAGTTGGAGATGTCAAGTAATATCAACCACATGAATCTCGAAATCGCGATATGCGAAATCGCGATTTAATCTGAGCTGTCAGATCAAGATGTGATCTGGACCGCTGATTCGACTCCATTATGGAGTTTCGTGGATCAGGACATCAAAGTGACAGAAACAATGAACATCAAGAATGTCGAAATCGCGATATGTGAAATCGCGATTCAATCTCAGTCGTTAAATCAAGATCAGATCTGGACCATTGATCTAACCCCATATTGGAGTTTCACGAATTGCGACATGGAGAGGCAAAGAAAACATTGCAACAAGAATATCGAAATCATGATATGAGAAATCACGATTTAATCTCAGTCGTTAAATCAAGATCAGATCTGGACCGTTGATCTAACTCCATATCGGAGTTTCATGAATCGTGACATGGAGAGGCAAAGAAAACAATGCAACAAGAATGTTGAAATCGCAATATACGAAATCACGATTCAATTGTAGCCATTGAATCAAGATCAGATCTGGACCATCAAATCATAGGACATGTGGCAAGTGATCGCAATTTCACTGACTTGGGGTCAACGAAGCATAGTGTTGAAATTCACGAAATGAGAAATCGCAAAAGCACTTTATGCATAAGTGCGTGGTCATAGCCATTGATCACATCGATGGAAGATGGAGGTAGAAGCTAGAGGTGCTAAGCTTGGCCACAGAAATGCCGAAATGAATGCAAGATCTCATGAACCCAATCCAACGGTGCAGGTGAATTTGAACAAAGATCGGAGGGTTACTGTTCTCTCTCACAGTTAACTCCTCAGTTATGAATCTATTAGCGAAATGGACTCATGATTGCCAATCAATTGGCGTTTCAGTTGCTCGGATAGTTGTCTTTCTTTTGCCTAAGGAAATGCGAAGCTGAACCGCTGTGGGTGTGTGTATAAAATAAAATGAGACAGATTGTGTGAAGTGAGTGGTTCTGTATGAAAAAATGAATGAAACTGTAAGAAAGGGAAAATCATAGAATGTGCAGTGTGAGATTGAGAATATGCACAGGGTGAGATAAAAGTAACAGATGATGAAGAAAACTTGAAGCAGAGAAAAATAACAGAACAAGTTGAAGCAGAACAGAATGAAAAAACAAGTTGATGCAGAGTAGACCTGTTGAACAGACAGAGGAAGAGAAGAATTGCAGAACAACTAGAAGAAAACCAGATTTACAGAAAGTAAAAGATGCCAAACTTTAAACATACAGATTGAAATTTGAACAACTAAAGATGAATGAAGATGAAACAATTAGCAAGTATTTTTTAAGAGTTGAAGAACTTGTAAATGCCATGAAGGGTCTTGGTGAGAAGTTTGAT
>ML780525.1:554326-568703 GCA_009831015.1 Picea engelmannii | reverse complement strand
TTTTTCTATGGTTATTGTTTTCTCTGCTCTAATTTTGGTCACAAAGCTATAAACTGTTCTTTAAGATTTAGATATGAACAATCAAGATATTCAATGAATAACTATCTTCCACAACAAAGATTGAGACAGCCAAGCAACAAACAATCATAGATTATAAATCATGCGATGACTGGGAGAAGGACATAGGTGAAACACAATAATAGATATGTGCATAACAATCGTTATGATCTATTATTCAGTGAACCAGAATGTTACAACTGTCATAATTATGGTCATAAAGCTGCAGATTGTCGCTTAAGGAAATACAATTCAGATTTGATCCCCACTACTGAAAATGTCAAAGTTTGGAAGAAGAAAGTAGATGACAAGTGTGGACTAGTGCTATCAGCCCAAAGGAAAAACAATCCCTGGTATATTGACAGTGGATGCTCCAAACACATGACTGGAGACAAAAGTAAGTTTCTAACTCTAAGTGATAGCAAATCAGGGAATGTAACTTTTGGAAATGATGCACTAGGAAAGATAAAAGGTAAATGAATTGTAAGCTTGTGTAACAGAAAAAGAAAAGCTCAAGATGTGTTGTTTGTAGAATATTTGAAACATAAGATGCTTAGTGTCATTCAAGTATGTGACCGAGGGTGTGAAGTTTTTTTTACCTCTAAAGACTGTAGAATAAAAACTGTGGATTCAGGTCAGCTAGTTGCAAAAGGTATAAGAACAGAAAACAATTTCTATGTTTTAAAAGAAGAAGAAGAAGAATGCTACTTAAGAAAATATGATGAAAGTTGGCTATGGCATAGGAGACTTGGTCACCTAAATTTTGATCACATAATCAAACTCAGAAACAATGGGGCAGTAAAAGATCTTCCGAAGATATCAAAACCATATGACTCTGTTTGTAAATCCTGTCAGATAGGAAAGCTTACTTGCACTCAGTTCAAATCTAAAAACTTTCCCTCAATAGAAAAACCTCTCCAGCTAGTACATATGGATCTATGTGGTCCATCAAGGAAAGAAGGTACAGGAAAAAAAAATTACTTTATGTTGATTATTGATGACTATTCTAGACTAACTTGGGTTTCCTTTTTGAAAGAAAAATCTGAAACATTTGAAAAATTCAAAGTATTTAAGGCTCTGACTGAGAATCAAACAGGAAAAATATCAAAGGCAATAAGGTCTGATAGAGGAGGAGAGTTTAGTTCAGGGAACTTCAAAGAGTTCTGTGATAAGCATGGGATCAAAAGAGAGTACACAATTCCAAGGACTCCACAGCAAAATGGAGTTCTTGAGAGGCAGAATAGGTTAGTACAACAAATGTCAAGATCAATGATGAATGAAACGAACATACCTCAGACATATTGGGTGGAAACAATTCATACATATGTTCATATCCTTAACAAAGCTCATCTCATACCACACAATGACAAGACCCCTTATGAACTTTGGTTTAGAAGACCTGCTTCAATCAAGCATTTTAAAGTTTTCGGGAGTAAATGTTATATCAAGAACAATGATGAAAATATTGGAAAATATGATGACCGAGATGATGAAGGTATATTCTTGGGTTATGATACAAATAGTAAAGGGTACAGATGCTACAATAAGAGACTGCATAAACTAGTCGATTGTATAGATATAAAAGTTGATGAAGAAATACCAGTCAGAAATGTAAGCAGTATTGAACCAAGAACAGAAGATACAGTTGAAGATGAAGATGAACAGGTCCAAGGATCAGAAAGAGAAGAGTCTGGATCAGATGAATATATGAATATTCAAACTAACACAAATAAGCAGAAAGAACCAAAATCACCTCGTAGAATTATTAGAAAGAATCATCCTGAAAATCAGATAATTGGGTATATAAATGAAGGAGTTCAGACAAGAAGGAAATTGATTAAAGACTTAGGACAATCTCATGTTGCCTTTTTATCTATGACTGAACCTAAAAATTTTGAGGAAGCTAGCCAGGAAGATAATTGGATTAGAGAAATGAATGGAGAGCTTGATCAGATTGAGAAGAAAAATACTTGGGAGCTTGTCCCTAGACCTGAAGATAAGAATGTAATAGGTTCCAAATGGGTGTTCAAGAATAAAATGAATGAAAAAGGACAAGTTGTTAGAAATAAAGCCAGATTGGTCTGTAAAAGATATGCACAAGTTGAAGGTCAGGACTTTGATGAGACTTTTGCACCAGTGGCAAGATTGGAAGCTATCAGAATATTTCTTGCTTATTCACATCATAAGAACTTCAAAGTTTATTAGATGGATGTTAAGTCAGCATTTCTTAATGGAGATCTAGAGGAAGAAGTATATATGGAGCAACCTGAAGGATTCTCATTGACAGATAATCATAATTATGTTTGTAAGCTGAAGAAGGCCTTATATGGACTAAAACAAGCACCACGAGCTTGGTATTATAGACTAGACAAATTTCTACAAGAAAAAGGGTTGAAGAATGTTACTGTTGATAGTAACCTTTACATTAAGTATGAAGGCGATAATTTACTAGTTGTTTTGGTTTATGTAGATGGTATTATTTTTGGCTGTACTAATGAATCATCTGTCCAGTGGTTTTCTAATTATATGCAAACAGAATTTGAAATGTCCATGATAGGAGAAATGTCATATTTTCTTGGCCTACAAGTAAAACAGAGCTCTGTAGGAATTTTTATTTCTCAAGAAAAATATTTGAAAGAGATGTTGAAGAAATTTCAGATGGAAGATTCCTCTACAGTTAGCACACCTATGGTGGTTGGTTGCAAGCTGAGTAAATATGATATCTCACCTGATGTTGATCAAAGGACATATCGCTCTATGATAGGCAGTCTTTTGTACATCACAGCATCCCGTCCTGATATAATGCAAGCTATTGGAATGGTAGGTCGTTTTCAGTCTGCTCCTAAACAAATTCATTTGGTAGCTGTCAAAAGGATATTTAAATACTTGAAGGAAACAATGACTTATGGTCTGTGGTATCCTAGAAATCAGAATTTCCAGTTAACTTCTTATTCAGATGCAGGCTGTGAAAACTGTGTTGATGAGAGAAAAAGCACCAGTGGAGGAGCATTCTTTCTGGGTGACTCATTAGTTGCATGGCTTAGTAAGAAGCAAGGATCCATTTCATTATCCACTACGGAGGCAGAATACATTGTTGTTGCTACTTGCTGCACACAAATTTTATGGATGATACAAACTCTTGCAGATCTGAAGGTAACTTACACCGATCCTATTCCAATTCATTGTGATAACACCAGTGCCATTAGTGTCTCCAAGAATCCTGTTCTTCATTCCAAGACTAAGCATACTCCAATAAAGTACCATTTTCTTAGAGAACGAGTTACAAACATAATTGTTTAGCTAAATTATATTTATTCCAAAGAACAGATGGTTGATATCCTTACTAAACCATTAGCAATGACCCCTTTTGGATATCTTCGTCAAAAATTGGGGGTTATAATTTCTTGTGTCTAATATGTTCACCTGTTTAGGGGGGGTACTTATTGAATATCTGGCATATTTCCAAGATGCTTATAGTCGATAGGGGGAGTATGTTTTGCAACAGATCAAGGGAAAAATGTTTCTTCTTTGACATTGATGCCAAAGGGGGAGATTGTTGGCAAATATTTAACAGACAGCTAATGGCAAAGCATGTGGGTGCTTGTGTTGCCATCAATGCCAAAGGGGGAGATTGTTGGAAAATATTTAACAGACTGCAAATGACAAATATTTAACAGACAGCGAATGATTGTCATTGATGGCAAGTACAACAATGAAGATGGCATGAGTACAGGAAGTTTGTAATAGACTGGAAAACAAAATATAAGTTTAGGAAGATAAGTTTAGGAAGATCGAATGATCGAAGGCAACGCAACCAAGAAAACAGAAGATAAGTTCAGGAAGATTGAATGATCAAAGGAAATGCAACCAGGAAAACAGAAGATAAGATCAGGAAGATTGAATGATCGAAGGAAACACAACATTCATCGAATTATCGAAGGCCCGTAAATTTTAAGAAGCATTTCTGATCGTTGTATCCCATTCAAAGTTCCCGAAAGAATGAGGGCCGTCAGATCTGAATGTAGACAAGAAGAGCGCTGAAGAGGAGGATAGATCTCAGACATTAGATCCAAGTGCAGGACCCGACCATCATTGGATCAAGGAGAACCTCCATGTTCTTTAAAGTGAAAGGAGTAGCGGGCTCACAAAATCCCGAAAGAAGGAGGACCATCCATCATCAGGCGGGACATGTGGGGAAATATTGTCAGTTCACTGAATGGAGAGTCAAAGGAATGGGGTTCCCTAACCTCTTGAAATCACGATATGCGAAATCACAACGTAATCTGAGCCATCAGATCAAGGTTTGATCTGGAGCGTTGATCCCAATCCATTTCATATTTTCGTGAATCGAGAGTTGGAGATGTCAAAGAATAAAAACCACAAGAATCCTGAAATCGTGATATGCAGAATCGCGACGTAATCTGAGCTGTCAGATCAATTTTTTATCTGGATCGTTGATCCCAATCCGATTCGGAGTTTCGCAGATTGAGAGTTGGAGATGTCAAGTAATATCAACCACATGAATCTCGAAATTGCGATATGCGAAATCGCGATTTAATCTGAGCCATCAGATCAACATGTGATCTGGACCGTTGATCCGACTCCATTACAGAGTTTCATGGATCGGGACTTTGAAGTGACAAAAACACTGAACATCAAGAATGTCCAAATCATGATATGCGAAATCGCGATTCAATCTCAGTCGTTAAATCAAGATCAGATCTAGACTGTTGATCTAACCCCATATCAGAGTTTCATGAATCATGACATGGAGAGGCAAAGAAAACCTTGCAACAAGAATGTTGAAATCATGATATGAGAAATCGCGATTCAATCTCAGTCATTAAATCAAGATCAGATTTGGGCCGTTGATATAACTCCATATCGGAGTTTCGCAAATCGCGATATGGAGAGGCAAAGAAAACAATGCAACAAGAATGTCGAAATTGCGATATGCGAAATCGCAATTCAATCGTAGCCATTGAATCAAGATCAGATCTAGACCATCGAATCATAGGACATGTGGCAAGCAATTGAAATTTCGCTAACTTGGGGTCAATGGAGCATAGTGTTGAAATTCATGAAATGAGAAATCTCAAAAGCGCTTTATGCATAAGCATGTGGTCATAGCCATTGATCACATCGATGGAATATGGAGGTAGAAGCTAGAGGTGCTAAGCTTGGCCACAAAAATGATGAAATGAATGCAAGATCTCATGAAGCCAATCCAACGGTGCAGGTGAATTTGAACAAAGATCGGAGGGTTGTTGTTCTCTCTCATAGTTAACTTCTCAGTTACGAATTTGTTAGCGAAACGGACTCATGATTGCCAATCAGTTGGCGTTTCAGTTGCTCGGACAATTGTCTTTCTTTTGCCTAAGGAAATGCGAATTTTAACTGATGTGGGTGTGTGTATAAAAGAAAATGAGACAGACTATGTGCAGTGAGTGGTTATGTATGAAAAAATGAATGAAACTGTAAGAAAGGGAAAATCATAGAATGTGCAGTGTGAGATTGAGAATATGCACAGGGTGAGATAAAAGTAACAGATGATGAAGAAAACTTGAAGCAAAGTAGAATAACATAAAAAGTTGAAGCAGAACAGAATGACAGAACAAGTTGATGTAGAGTAGACCTGCTGAATAGACAGAGGAAGAGAAGAATTACAGAACAGTTAGAAGAAGACCAGATTTACAGAACAAAGAAAGATTGGTAAGAATTGATTTCTCTGTGTAGTTGACTATTTATTTATTCATTCATATTCTAGGGAGGTTGGGAGGTGCTCGGGAGGACTGTTGTCCTGAAAGGTTCAAGTGAGAACTTGAACACAGGAAGTTGTAGGTTCCATCTGGTTGCAGCCAGAGAAACCAGGGTGGTAGAGTGGTGCAAGGGAGAACAAGTGTTCTCTGTTATACATGTTGGAGCCTGTGTAACTGGAAGTTGGTGCTTCCATCCAGTTGGTGCTAGAACATTAAGGGAGTTTGTGCTTCCTTCTAGTAGGTGATAGAGAAACCAGAGAGTTGGTGCTCTCAAACAAGTTGCAGCTTGTAAAACAGAGGTAGCATCCTCACATTGATTGGTGCTCAATTATAGATGATGTACAAAACTTAAAAGACTTCCTATCATTTCGAAGAAGAAGAGGTTTTCTCCCTTTATGGGTTTCCTCATGAAAATATGTCTCTTTGTATACCTTATGTGTGACTGATGCTCTTTACTTTTATCGTCCATATGTTGTATATTGTTGATGATCACTTGAAGAAATATGAATAATGTTTTAATAGACTTAAAATTGTTTAAGCTCAATTACAACTGATTCACCCCCACCCTCTTAGTTGTCTTAGTAATTTAAACACCCCTAATGTGTAAGATCAGAGGAGTATTTGCGATTTTCGAAATACATTATAAATAACCCATAAGTGGAGTGGTAGAGAACCAACTGGACGAACTCAATTGATCATTACATTTTGTACTGACTTTGCATACATGGCTGCCAATAATACACTACAAATCCATGTGAAAAATATACCAAACAAATGTCCATGGCCATGAATAGGAAAATAAAAATGAGGTTATATGATAAAATATGTCATAGTTACGAACAAGGCCCAGTGAAACCAATCTCAAAACTAATCTAAAGATATCTGTATACCATAGAGTACAATCTGATCTCCCATGATCACTGAAGTAAAAAAGGAAACAACAGTTCAGGAAAGCTGCGGCCACATAGTAATGTCTTCAAGTCTTCTACACTATCTGCCAAGGGTGCAAGTCTACATCATGTGAATAAAGGAGTTGAGGACAAACACAATGGAACATCGTTTGATTACCGATCATTGAGGTATACCATTAATAAACGTGAGACAACCTACCAATAATGAAAGTAGGTATCAAGGCACTGAGTACATTCCTACAAGTGTGAATAAAGGATTTCATGTCGAACACTTGAGAAATCCATTGATCAGGAGACATTGATGTATTCCCATCTGTCAATGGCGAGAGAGACCACCACTAATGACTGCAAGCCTCAAAGTACTCATAAAACTCTAGGTCTCATATCCAGAATAAATTAGTTGAAGTTGATGGAAGGAGACCCGCTGAAAGGAGAGCATTAAGGCATCTCTCATCAGTCAGCACGAGGAACAAAGCAGTAGCTTCATGATTTGGTGGAAATCATGCGAATAACATGTTCATGAACCAATGACCATGTGCATCTTTCATGTGTACCAAATGAAAGAGCTATACGAAAAGACCCTTTGAATAGAAACCGATGATTAAAATTGTTGACAAAAGCGAGGATACCACCAATAAGGCTAATGGAATCCAAGACATTGCATGAATCCCAAAGTGTAAATAGAACATAAGGGAAACCACCCATTCAATGACCAATGATGAAATGTCGATTGTTGGGTTCAAGGTGACCTACCGATGAATAAACTAGGGCCAGGGTGCATGATAATACCACAATATCATCTGATTCTGAGACAAACTGAGGGTATGGCCGACATGCAAAGTCAAGATTTCTAAAGAGTGGATAACACAGGTTGATGGACTTTCTTTGAACAAGAGCATGAGACATATGGTGACTCCGGAAAAATAGACTCAATGATGTGACTATTAGATGCAGGAGGCATCAATAATGTTCTCTATAGGGACTAGAAGAGTAACCAGCCGGTAAAGAAAACTCTGTAACGAGATCATCTTCCTAAGGCTATGCTAAACCCAAAATTATGATGACACAATGACTCAATAACTTTTTTCTCTGTTCAAAGGTGACACAACTGCTGCTGATTATAATATAGTACTCCCTTCTCACCCATATTTTTTTTTCTTCATGACAAATGAATTCTATGATATAAAGGAGGAAACGAGTGTCGCGAGTAAGAGAAACTAGTTCCAGTAGTGGAATGTACCTATGCTTAATGCAAGGAAATGCATGCAGGAGACAAACACTTGGGGTGATGTTCCCTCTAGGGTATAGGTTGTCAAATTGCGAAGGATATAAACAAGGCTCTTCTTGGTTGAGGATGCAAAAAATGCTTAGGCAACGGTTTATAATGCAAAGAAAGAACCGGCTAAATTATTAATACTCCAAGCAATGGAATGAGATGCAATCACAACTTAACGCCAAAAAATATCCTTTTTTATATATTTTAGTCTACTTGGTGTGAAAAGGGGGTAAACATGTGCCAAATAGATGTCTTTTCAAATCCAATTTATGAGTGTGAAAAATACAAGTTCACTCGGAAATCTTTTCTATTTTTGATAACGAGTCAGAAAAGAGATTAATTAAGACTCGTGACCTTTCAAATCCAATTTAATGAGTGTGAAAGGGAAAAATCACTTGACAATATTTTTGGTTTTTAGACAAGTTGGAAAAGAGCTTAACTAAGACTTGTTAGGAAGATTCTAGGTGGCAAGCCATGTGGGAGGCTAACGCTCCTGTGTGGACCTTCTATGGAATGTCGTTGTCTTACAAAGAACTGACAGAAGCTTGGGAAGACCCAAAGATCTCTAGGTCGAGGAGGGAAAAGTGCTAATGGAGGTTATCATGTTTGTGTTATATCGGATAATGTCTCTTCCTAGAAAAGGCATAGGCGGAGGGATTGGATACCCCACAAGACCATACCAATCGAAGGGAACCTTGTCAAGACTTGGAGGGAAAGAAATCAAGAGGAGTAAAACTCTCTCTTTCTCAAAAGGTGAAGTAATAGAAATGCTAAGGACATGGCATAGAAGGTATAGAACTAGAACCAGAAGAGTGAGATTGACCAAAAATTGCATTTGTGCGACTGCTTCCTTAGACTTGTCACTCTTTGAGAGAAGAGTGGGGTTGATTGAATATTGCATCAATATGACCACTTCCTAAACCATTGGTTGAATATAATGCAAGAAAACAAGGTCAAGAGGTGAATCACCCCACAAAATAGGAGTGTTTTCGGTCAAATATTGCATCGAAACGACCATTGGTTGAACAATATGTGAGACAACAAGGTCAAGAGATGCATCACCCCCAAACATAGGAGAGGTGGCTGTCGAATATTGCATCGACATGACCACAGGTTGAATGGGATGTGAGACATCAAGGTCAAAGGATGCATCAACCCCTAAAGGAAAAGGGGTGTCAGCCAAAGATTTCATCGGCATGACTGTTGTATCAACCAATGAAGGAACAAAGTGTTGTGAAACCATATTTTCCTTAGAACCCGAAGGGCCCCTAGGTGAGCCCAATGCTTCTGGTATCCCAGCAGTAACAAGACACAAACGAGTAAGGTGACTTCCTTCACAAGCCCTACAAAGGAATATAGGCTTATGTCTGATACGTCTAGGATTCTCAATTATATGAATGCCCCCAACATAACTTGCACTGGCTGGTGACATGCTCCCAGCATGACTTGCAGAGGCTAGTAGAAAATATCTAACATGACTAGCAGAGGTTGGTGGTGTATGTCCAGTGTGACTAGCAGTGACTAGACATGTGCCCCCAGCATGACTTGCAGCAGTTGGTTGCAAGTATTCAACATGACTCGCAGAGGTTGTCAACCAATATCCAACATGAATGGTAGAGGTTGGTGATGAAATGCTAGTATGACACATAGTGACTGGACTTGTTCCCCCATCATGAATTGTGACAGCTAGTTGTGAGTCTTCAACATGACTCGCAGAGGTTGTCGAACAATATCTAACATGACTAGAAGAGGTTGGAGATGGATCTCTAGTATGACTAGCAGTGACTAGACTCGCAGTGGTGATGAATTGCGGCATTTGAGACCAAGGTCCAAGGAAATATTGGTTTTGAGAAATTGCAGGCCAGGGAGGATCTTGGTTTACACCTTGTTCCTATTCGACAGGATAGTATCCTCTTGCATACTAATTCATAAAGGGATGTAAGGGCATTGACACTGAGGATATATGTTTCCCCTATATGCAGGAACTTTGTGAAGGGGGTTGCCCATACTACAAGAATAACTTCCCCGGGATGAAACACTAGAGGATAGATGTAGGTCAGTCATGGAAAATGTGTTTGTATGAATCAACATGGCAGAAGAAGGATAGGTGGATGAAGTGTAATAAGTAGAATGATTGCATACTTGGGCACTTACTTCTTGCATAGTGTATTTGTAGGAAGGAAGATTCAAACCTCCTACCATAAGAGGTGTTTGAAGGATACGACTCCCACCAAATGGAGAGGGATAAGAAGGAGGCATCATGCCCCTAGACCCAAAACTTGTGTTTTCATAAGGAGGTGAGACAAAGGATGGAAAGTACGAAGACATATCAAACATACCATGATAAAAATGATTAGAGACCCAAGGCATTGACTGAGTACCATAATTCTTCATAACATTATAAAAAGAAGATGGATTTTCCCCCATGAATGTCATGGGGGGGCGTAGCAGTAAATGAGGTAGTAAAAGGAACTCCACTATCCATGATAATGAGAACTCAGTATAAACTCTTAAGGCCAACTAGTAGTCAAAAAGCATACCAAAAAGTCAAACAACCAATATGCATGCAAACGGGCTAAAGTGGCTAAGTGGCATCCCTCGCTAAAGAAGGTATGTCTCATCCAAGACGGACTTGAGACTCCTTGCTAAAGTTTGGAGGTAACATAATCAGTTATAGGTGCCCTTGTGGGCTTAACATCTAGTTGGTTAGATCCCCCTAGAGAGGTAATCCTCCATAAAGGTTGTGTGTTGTCCGACCCCTATTTGACCCGGGGTACAAGAAGAATAACCCCTGCAAGTAACCTATGAGATAACTAAGTCAAGCAACTAATAAACCACTGTATAGTCGATGCACGGGAGAGGAGTCGTAAGTCCAGGTCACCGTATGGGTAGGGTAGCAAAGCCCAAAACCTTCAAAAGCACCACCTCTCACAGAGGTATGGGTACTTGCAAGATCCCCAAATACGAATAAATCCATAAAAATATCTCTGACGGTGGAAGAGTATCCAAGGGTTATCCCTTCAACTAACTTCGCACGACCTCGTGATTAACTCTGGTGTGAGCAGATCCTCCTGATCTCATCAATTATACAATGGAATTCTCAACTCCCTATCTCAGACATATATGTTGATTTAATTTCCTTGGAGAAGTTTACTCACAAAATCCTATTCCAAGGCACTAAATCCTAGGCTAGTTTGTGCACCCTAAAAATAAAATTATCACTAATCAATTTTAATTTAAAGCATAAATTTTATTGGCTGTGGTTACTCAAAAGGGTATGGAAGTGAAACTCATGACGTTATGACTTTGCAAGAAAATAAATATGAATATAATGCAAAGTCTATCTTTAATTTTTCAATGAACGATATTCTAATAAAAATAGTGCAATTTTCAATTTCAACTCTACAATTCAGAGGTAAAATGCAATATTTCGCTAAATGAACCAAGATAATGATAAAGGTTCAAAGACAAAAATGTTAACCAATAAAAAATGCCTATTTTTTTTGTATTTTCAATATATTAAAGAGAAAATGCATGGACTGTAAAGAAACCTGATATATAAATTCTACTGTGTATAAATGAAATAACTCAAGAAGAACACCAAGAATCCAAGAAAACAACCTAGGGCTCAAGGACAAAAAAGGATGAAAAACAAAGAGAAAGACTACACCCAAAAATTCAACTCCCAACAGGTTTCCTGTCAACCCAGAAGAAACTCAATAGGCACTACAGAGACCTAAGAAGGATAAAAAATCATCAAATCCCACCCAACAATCACTAAACCAAGCAAACAAGAAAAGCAAAGTGATATATGCCACTATTCAGGAGAACATGGCGTATATAAGCATCCTGTAGTGCGACATCAAGCGTTTATACATGACTATCAAGGAAAACGGGGAATATAGGCTTTAAAACAAGTCCAGGCAAGGGAAAAAGGTTGAAAACTTAGAAATAGAAAGGAAAAATAGCAATGTAAGAAGAAAACACACTTCAACCCTTAGAAGGAAGATCTCTCCCCAATGGAGTCACAATTTCTGCTATGAGGGAAAAACTCTCTATGGTGAAGCATAAACCACAATAGATAGGTATGACTACAGAAATCAACTCAATTCCAACATATGCTATATAAACTAATGTGCAAGATAAGAAAGAGGCCTACCTTGATCCAACATTTAATGATGTTCCACCGTTGAGCACTTTGACCCAAATCTTTATACCCGCAATAATTTCTTAACAAATGAGCAAAGCAAGTGTATAATGATGATATAAAGGGGTTAGCACATCAGATAACATAATCCATTAATGAACATTACAAGCATGCCCATAGATAATAATCATACATTTTCAATATACCAATAGGATGGGAAAGGAGTATTTCTATTAATAATTGATCAACATAAGTGACAACATTACAGACTTTTGTGTCGACATGGTTTGAAACCAAGAAACCAAGTTCCTTCCAACTGGGCCTCCACCACTTCAATCCTCCACCAAAGGCAAGCTCGTAGGACAAAGTCAATGAGGCTCTCTAAACAATAGGGAAAGAGCTTGGGGGTTGAACACTGTGTTTAGAATTGAGGGACAAAGGGATGCTGACTCAATATGAAGTAATTTCTCTAGAGTGACTTTTATCTCAAAGTTGAATGCTTCCACCTCTTTTCCATAGCTCATAATTGTTCTTTTATATCCTTCAAAATGAAACTGAAGGGCCTAGTTAGAACATTTCGAGTATATGGAAGGCAAGGATTAGAGATCTCCCGTCGTGACATGGAAACCCTACTTCATTTTTGTATTTTCTGGCACATATCCCAATGTACGTGAGCTGTAGTGGATCTGTTAGCATATACACATGATGTATAGTAGATAAGGCACATATATGTGGAAAAATATGTATTTTTAGCTATGGAATCATCAAAAAGGGATGATAAGTCTGCATAGGTGATCTAAAAATGAAGAAGACTTGAAATACTTGAAAATTATTGCAAGTGAATGTTATGTGTTTAAAGCAAAAGGATCAGTTTGCAACACATATATTAAAGGATTACTTATGCAAATTACACATAGACAACAACATAATCATTGAACATAAACACATAAGAACAGTAATTGATAAAGGAGCTCACCCCTCTCTTGGGCTACATCTCCTGGTCCAGCTTCCAATGGATCATTATTATTAATTGCTCAAAAAGTGCTCCAAAACATGTCTTACAATGCTCAAATTGACAAACCGACTGCTCCATTGGCTTCAGAGCGTCCAAAAACCCCTGTCTGGGCCCTTTCAGCACCACAATCAGTCAAAAAATGAAGAAGTTAGGCCTCCTGGAAGTCTCCCTCTTCAAGCTTGTTGTCTCTGCATCTACAAAACGCACCCTTGTTGTTTGAACCTGGCTCACACGCAATATATGGCATAAAAACCCAACACCGGGCGGAACCGCACCAATGGTGCAAACTGTAGAATGGTTAAGGGTGCGCCAGCCCCTAACCGCCTAGGCACCTGGGCATATGGCTCATAGGACCGCGCGCATGGCAAAAGATGGTTAATATGGTTACAACAGTGTAACTTCCCCCGCGCCCCATACATGGTCACATGGTTAAAGGCATACGACCAAAGGCTATGCACCAAATGTTACAACCACGTGCATACAACTGTCAGGCCACAATGTTTATAGCACGGGCATATACAATGCAAACGACCATGGGCCGGGGCTAAGCCCCGGCCCGACCTCCCGCCAATTACAACATATGCTAATTGAAATGTATTAAATTACATATGAATAACAAGAATCATGCGGTGGTACATTGGTCAACGGAGGTTTGTGAAAACTTTACATAGTGGGGGAGGTCTGGGGGTCGAACCCCGCGGACTCCCATAATTTTACACAACAACTATAAACCAAACAACGAGTGACACATGGCGCCCACGGATTGGGCCACGTCATCCTCATACCATTTGCCACCCAACGGACACGTGTCATCTCCAGATTCGACAACTGTCAACCAACCAAATGTTGCCATGTCATCCTTATGGTCTGTACAGTCCTTCCACATCAGACTGTACAAACTGTACGGACTGGTACAGTCAGCATCATTTTTTTACCTATTCGACTTGACGAACAAATCACTATATCTCTCGCTCTTGATGTCCGTTTGAGATGAAACAAGTTGCGTTGGGTTCGCAACGACAATCCATACGCTCTCGTCCAGTTTGAAGTGATTCTGAGCACTTTGAATTTTTGAGCAAAATTTGATCCCCTGATCACACCTCCCCATTGGGAAGATTTTGGACCTCCAAAAGACTATTCTCAGTCTATGTGAAGATGAGGGTATAGTTCCCTCACCCTTCCAACCTCAATCCACTTGGCCTTGCTTGGATT
>ML780525.1:504541-524478 GCA_009831015.1 Picea engelmannii | reverse complement strand
ATTACTTGACATCAACCAATGACATCAATCAAACCAAACCATTTACATCAATGACATATGATCCAACAATCTCCCAAGTAATCAAACCATTGGCATCAATGACAAACCATTGGCATCAATGACAACATGATCCAACAGAAAATAGAATTGCTAATTATATTATCAAGTTGTACAAGTTTGACAACTTTGGATCATCATCTTTTTCATCAGTTTTTGTTGCTCATAGCAATGACTTGAGAAAACTTTAGCATGAGCGGTTTCGTCATCTAAACTATCTCTCATTGCAACAACTATTTAATCAATAGATGGTGATTGGTCTCCCTCTTCTTCCATGAAAAGATGGTGTTTGTGACAGTTTTGTTCTCGACAAACATCATCAGGATAGTTTTGACAAACATGCCTCTTGTCAAGCCTTGGACCCTTTGTAGCTTGTTCACAATGATTTGTGTGGTCCAATTTCTTCTCCTTCCTTTTCTGGGTGCAAGTGTTTCTTAACTTTAATTGATGATTTTTCCAGACGTAATTGGGTTTAATTCTTAAAGATTAAGAGGAAATTTTTTGACAAGTTTTTGGCCTACAAGGCCCTTGTAGAAAATAAATTTGGACATCAAATTCAAAGGTTAAGAACAGATAATGGAGGATAATATGTGAACAATAATCTTACAAGTTATTGCACTACATAGGGCATCCAAATGCAACACATTGTTCTATATACACCACAATAAAATGGTGTTGCTGAGAGAAAGAAACACACATTAAAAGAAATGGATAATTGTATGATCCAATCTAAGGGATTAAGTCTAAAGTTTTGGGCAGACGCAATCAACTATGAAAATTACATAGTTAATCACACTCCCACAAAGTCTCTTAAAAATATAACACCGGAATAAGCTTGGACTAATATTAAACCAGATGTAAGTCACTTCCCTGTATTTGGAGGTATAGCATTGGCTCACATTCCTGATGAGAAAAGGAAAGCATTGCAGCCTAAAAGTGAGAAGTGTATATTTGTTGGTTATTCTGAAAATGTCAAAGGTTATAGACTTCTTCAACCACATTGTAATGAAATTTTTATTAGAAGAGATGTTAAATTTGCTAAAAATCTCTTGGCCTACGAGCCTAATTCAACGATTGTGCCTTCTTCGACCTGCAAGCCATCTTCATTGTTTGTGCCTTGTTTTGTTCCTATTCTAGTTTATTCTTCAGATGATGAAAGTGAGGATGAAAATTGACCTCCTTCTCACCTTCCTCTAGATGATTCCTTTGAACCTGAACCATCACTAGTTCCACCACTTCCTAGATGGATTATTTCAACACGAGAAGCAATCGATGGTCTTTTCGGTGATCCTTTAGATCAACATCAAACACGTTCACAGTTCCATCGAGCCTCTTCTATTTTGGCTCAAGTTTCAGAGAATCATGATCCAGAGACATTTACAGAAGCTGCAGGTCATCCGGATTAGGATACATCAATGAATGAAGAGTATTGTTCTTTAATGGAAAATGATACTTCGGATCTTGTACCTATTCCAAAAGGAATAAAACTTGTCTGATGTAAATGGGTCTACATAACTAAGTATGAATAATATGTAAGTGTTGAAAGATACAAGGCTCGGTTAGTTGTGAAAGGATTTTCCCAAGTTGAAAAAAATGACTATAATGAAACCTTTGCCCCTGTAGCCAAAATAAATTCCATCTTCCTTGTTCTTTCCCTTTCTTCCTCACATAAATGGGAGGTCCATTAGATGGATTTTAAATCCGCCTTCTTGCATGGATATTTTCAAGAAGAAATATACATGGAACAACCTCTTGGCTATGTCCAGAATGACTCTAGCCTTCTTTGTCGTCTTAAGAAATATCTTTATGATCTTAAGAAAGCTCGCCAGCTTTGTATGCCAAAATGGACAAATTTCTTATTGACACAAGATTCTCTAGATTCCATTATGATCCTAATGTCTATACCAAGAAATTAGGAAGCCATTTCATAATCCTTTTCGTTTATGTTGATGATCTTATCCTTACTGGTAGTGACTCAAAACTTTTAAAAAATGTGAAAATGAACCTTAAGAAAAAATTTGAAATGACAGACTTAGGATTTTTGCACTATTTCCTTGGCCTCCAAGTTTTGCAAACCAATGAAGGATTTTTTCTTTCCCAGTCTAAGTATTCTCGTGACCTTCATCATCACTTTCACATAGATTATTGTAAACCATCCCTTTCTCCCTTCCAGTCTGGAGTCAATATTACTTCCATATATACTTCTCCTGAAGTTGATTCCACCTTGTACCATCATTTAGTTGGTATCCTATTATACTTGACTCATACCCGTCCTGATCTTTCCTTTGTTGTTGGTCTTGTTGCCCAGTATATGCAAGCACCCCATGAAATCCATTGGAAAGAAACTAAAAGGATACTTCACTATGTATGTGGTACAGTTTAGTTCGAGATACATTACAGTTTAGGGGGGACTCCATTATTGGTTGATTTCATTAATTCAGATTGGGACGATGACCCTGATGATCGAAAGTGTACTGTAGGTTATGTTTTTAGCCTTGGTTTAGGACCTGTCACTTGGGCCTGTAAGAAAAAATAGGCTATTGCACTTTCTTTAGCATAAGTAGAGTATCGAGCAGTGATAAATGAAAGCCAGGAAGCCTTGTGGCTTCGACAGATCCTTTCATAGTTTGGATTCGAGAAACAACATCCAACCAACCTTTGGTGTGAGAATCAAAGTGCCATCAAGCTTGCTAAAGAACAAGTTCAACATCAACGCATCAAGCACATTGAGATACATATTCACTTCATCAGAAAGCTCATTCATGATCAAGTTATTGAAGTGATATTTTTCCCTATAGAAGATCAAGTTGGAGAAATTTTCAAAACATCTATCATTTGCTATCATTACTTGAAACTCTGGCGTTGGATGTATAAATAAATTTATATATTTGGCTAATTTATAATGAATGAAATTATGAGTACTACCAAAATCAATTAGGACTATTACCTTTTTCTCTTTTATATATCCTGTGATATTGAGGGTTTGAGGAGTGTCAATTCTAGCTAATTCATTACATGATATGGTGGGAGTGAACTCTTCAGAATAAATATCTTCTACATTTTCATCTTGATATGGTTCTTGTTCTTTTTCTTTTTCTTCTTCCTCTTCAAAACCTATGTATAATAATTGCTTCTCACCACACTTATGTCCCTTACTGTACTTGTTGTCACAATTAAAGAATAAACCATTTTCTTTTATTTCCTCTACTTTTTGAGGTGTCAACCTTGTAGGTTGAGGTGGTTTAGAAGAAGGAACATTATTCTATCAATAGATGTTAGGAGTGGTCCTTCTAGTAGCCATAGCCATATTTTTAATTTCAACATTTTTCACCACCCTCAACGCATTCTCCAATGATTTGGGTTTCCAAAGGTGAACCTCATGTTGAATTTTATCCTTTAAAATTCCTATGAATATATCAATCATGTCCTAATATGGGATATTTGTTACCTTTATATTCAATATTTGGGAGTTATGAATGTGCTCTACAATTGAAACCTTTTGCTTGAGATTTATCAATTGGCTGAAGAAGGTATTTCTCCTTCTGTCCTCATAGTTTGTTATCATTTCTTCCATGAAAATTGTCTAAGTAATAAGTGATTTGCGATAAAATATCCATAGATACCACACAAATTGATTGGGTTCTAAATATAAATACACAATTCATACCTTTTGTGTGTGTGGCACATCATGTAGATCAAATAACTTCTCCATCTGGAGTATCCATGTGATTGTATCCTTTCCGTCAAACTTCCTCATATCGATCTTAGGAAAGTGGTTGGTTTTCAACCCGAAGATGGAGTTTCTCCAGTCTTGATTCATATTCCTTGTGTCCTCGTCATGAATTTCATGGGATACATTATCACTTTCAGGTGGCCTCTCTATTAGAAACCTTTTCAATCCTTCCATGCTATCCCCTTTTAAAATATCCATCCTCATATTCATTATCTCTTCCATTTTAGATTTAATTGAATCCATCATCCCTCGTAGTTCATTTTTTGTTACTTCCTTCTTTTGTAAATAATTTATGTCCCTGCACATTTCTTCACCTTCATCAAGAGTCCAAGTAGGACTATCTGAAGGCTTATTTGGTGTAAAAGTTCCCTTTTCTGATGGCATGTTTCTCAAGTATCATTTCTAGGTAGGAATTCATAATTGTCTTAGGTAGTGGTACTCACATACAAGGGAGTGTCCAGTGCTATAGCTCTATGATATAAGTGTGGGTTCCAACAATATTCCTCGGACCAATCTGTCAGGGTGCTAAATAAGGAGGCTTGACCATGTCCTTAGCCATACTATCTAACTACCCAGGTACTAGAGAGTGATCTCCCTGATTTTTTTTTCTTGGTGTACTATAACAACAAGATGGCCAAAATGTTTACTTGGTAAGTCTCTGGATTATAGGGGGTCTCTCGATATACACAAGGAACATGGGAGCGCAAATCCTTAGTATTTTTTATGAATTCACAACCATTTGAAAGGGGCCTTCTAATATACTCTAGGTACATGGAAGAATCACATTGTCCCTAGGTTGTAGAACTGAGCAGTAACAACAAATCCTATTTTTAGAGATTCCGAAACACATATGTATCTAAACAAATCCATAAGTTTCTCTCAAATATATGTGATACTCCTTTTATCCCACTTTATTCTACTTTTTGAATCACCCCAATTGAATCTTCTAGTCAAAAGATATTCAAATTTACAAAAGAAAAAACACACCTTTTAAACCTTGATTTGGTGGTTGTTCTATTAGTCGACCTTTCTTCCATTGTATCTTTTAAAATTTCAACCATTGTGGGTCTAAAATCTTGTTCTGTAGTTCTTTGATATTTCATCTCTACAATTCCATAGGTCTGATAAAAATTGGATGTCCCAAGTGGACGTTATGTTAACTTCCCCACACCTTGCTTATTTTTGGCCTTTCCAGGAGAGCGTACTTGTAAAGCATCACAAATGAACAATATGTGATATCTTATTCTAAAAATTGCACCCAAAATACTACATACTTTCCAATATACAATGCAACTAGTCTCACTTAATTTGGACACTCACTGAAGAAGATATCATTTTTTTACCTAGAACACATGTGTGGGACTAGTTAATAGGACTAGTCTGCTACCCTATCATACACAAGGTGTAGCTCCAAAATTAGGATGAACCAGAAGCTGAAATATTTACCACATATACCTTGATAATTACTATGAATACACTTTTCGTTTCAATGTCTAAATCATCAAAGATAAAATGTTATATCAAAAATTATGATATGAATGAATTATGGATGATTCAGGAACCTGATATTCCACAAGCTATATCTATGATATTATAAAGCCCCAAAAATTGATATTTTAACTCAAAATACCTTCATTTGTATACTAAATATCCCCCAAGGATTTCCTTTTGAAACATCTCAGAAAAAAGGTTATAGAGAGGGTTCCAAGGTGTCTCAGATGCAACAGTGAAACCCTAATACCTTGAGCTCTGATACCAAATGTTAGGAAACACATATCCAAATACCGTAAGAACACCATACTAAGTACTCCACGCCTTGAAAAAGAGATAAATTCATATAATGAGCCTCTTCTATGGGGTAAACTCCTTATACACGACATAAATTCACAAGTACAAGATGATTCCAAATGAAAAGGTCTCCTTGGTACATATAGGAGATTAGGAGGTACAATTACAATTGATGGACCCAAGCCGACATAAATAAAATAACAATGATAATGTAATATGCCCTAATTTTGGGGTAATGTGCCACTATTTAGGGCTTAACATAGAAGATGTGAGGTCCATTTAACTCCATGATTTTAGATCCTATCTTTTCTGATTTATTTCTCCTCAAAATTTTCTAATTTTCTAATTATTCTTTTTCCTCTAGGATTTTCTTCTCATGATTAGGATAATTTAATCTAGCTAATTTAACTCGTGTTCTCATTCCCTTATTCACCATTCTCTCTTTTCTTATTCATATTATTTTATATCACTCTTGTTGACTCTCTCTATTAGGAGATATTATTTATGTCTTGTATCCATTCCTTTCATTCCTCACACGTCTCAAACTTGAATCTAGTGCATGCCTCTATTTCTCATAGAATGGTAAACTACAAATATGACTTGAAAAACCATTAGGTTTCTACTATATAGTGTCATCCTTCAATTGTGATTTTGTAATAATAAATCATAAAATATATAGGAGCACTAATAGATCTATTGATGTCAAAAAAACATATTATTCATGTCAATTTAAAAAGTAACAAAATCATTGTACTTATCTACCATATTTCAAGGAATTGAAAATGCATTTATAGTTTCCTCATATAATTATTGTGTACCACTTCTTAAAAAATTTGTTAGCTACTTCCTATTGGTCATCATCCTTAGACTATTTCGATATATTTTACAAATGAGAAGGAAAGGTTCGTGTTACCTCTATATTTTCTTCCATCCAATTTGGCTCTCTCTAATACATCATTGATAATAATAAATATGAGAATTGTATTAAAATTCCTTACCTAGATGTTGAGCCTTCAAACAATATCCTATGAATTCATTCCAAAGAAATGTCTAACAATTCATTCTGACTTCTTCGATACATACTTTTGTTTCATTAACTACTCCCAAAATGTATTAATCTCTTTGACATTTATGAACTAGTCTATTGGATAAGCATTGTGTCATTAACCTAACATCAAAATATTTGATTAATATTATTATAACTCATTGCTACTTATGTGCATAACATACTTCTTGTAGATTTCCTTGAGGTTTATATTATTCACAATATTGGTCTTTGTAGCGCACATACACACACACACACACACACACACACACACACACACACACACACACACACACACACACATATATATTATAGTATTATGAGTTTATACATTGACTCTTCATCCAATGTCTATCATCTATATAGAAAGAGGCAGAATCCATGAAATCTTCGAACCATAAATTAATTCACTAGATGATAATTTGTGATATCACCAAGTGAGGTGTGACCAATACCATAATAGTTTTGGACTGATGTTGATACATATTCTCCCCAAAGTCATATGAAAAGGATAAGGTAGCTTTTCCACAAGTTAATAGATCTTGGCCATGATGAATTCCTATATTGGAATGCTAGGTTTACATAAACTATTTAGAAAAAAAAATCCATACACAAATTCAAATGCAGAGGTACTCAACAATTGTTTTTGCATTCTTTGTCCTCTGAGCGTATCTCCCTTGTATTTGTCTCTTTTGTAGGTAAGGTCTTATTTATATTTATATCTAATAGTTACTCTATCTATTATCTTCAATCCTATATGGGGTGTGTTGCTCAATATATTTCATTTCTATTGGGGTTAGGCTGTCACCTTGCTAGTCGGCTTAGGATAAATATCATCATGGTATTTCATCTTGGGCACGATCTATCTCCTTCCGTGTGCAATGATCATTTGGTGTTTTTTTTTTCTATTTTATTTTGGTTTATATTATACACACGCATTATTTATATATACTATATCAATATAGTATATTAAATATTATATAATTAAATATATTATAATATATGATGATGATCACAATGATGAGGATCATCATTTTCAACATCATACTCATCATTAATATAACCTTAGTCATCACTATTACTGACTCAAAAACCATTTTTCATTGTCATTTTCATTTTCATTGTCATCGTCATTGTCATCATAATATATATATAGCATCATCATCATAGTCATAGCTATCATTGTCATGATCATCTCCATGATCATCTCCATCATCATCATCAATACAATAAATACCATCATCGTACATGATATCCCTCTCTCCCTCTTCTCCTTCATCTCTTTTTCATAATTGTCATCATGCGTTATGAGTGCATTCATCATTACCAAATTATATTCATCATCATATAATATCATCATCACCACTAATGTAATAATTGTCATCATCATTACAATATAATCACACTATTGTTATCGTCTTCATCATCATAATAAAATCACATCATCGTATCACACTATCATTATCGTCGTCATCATCATAATAAAATCAAAACATCTTCTTCATGATCCCCATCATCATAGTCGTCATAATCATCATAATCATAATCATGATGATCATCATCATCATAATTGTCATAATTCTCATCATCGTCGTCATCATCATCGTCATTGTCATCATCATCATCATTGTATTGATCATTGTATCATCAATGTCATTACAAGATGTTTTCTTATGTGAATTTTATTGATGAATTCTTTGATTTATCTAATTGTTCCTAGCGTTGATTCTTGGTTGATAGTGTATTTTTTTTCTTAATTATTCAATTTTTTAACATGGTTCACCAAATCTATCGATCTCAAATCGGGGTTGTACCCCAATTATATATCCTGGGAGAATTTGGAGCACCTAGAGGTATCTAAGACATAATTCTCTAGCTCATAACAAATAATAATCTAGGGATAAAATAAAAACCATAACTAGTACAATAATGTGTAACTATGATAAAATAGGAAAGAGAAATCTTAACAATGAAGTGAATAGGGATCATGAAATATCTCATGATGAAACTAGGTTTAAATATAACAAAACAACTAGGAATGCACATAGTGAAAATTGAAAGATGCAATAGCATTTGAAAAATCCAATTATATGTTGAGTTTTCATAAAACCTTTATCTCACTGATCTTTTATAATTTTATAATATTTTTCTTATCATAATATTGTATCCTATAGATCATTTTCATCATAAATAATGGTTTTGTCATCATGCAAGCAAGTAATTGACTTCTATTATTGTACTATACAACAAAAATGTGGTCAGATTACAATGCATTCCTTTGAAAAAGGTGATCATAAGGAAAACATAGATATCTTGAATATTGTGATATCATCATGTGATTATATAATGAGAAGGAGGAGGACAATGGAAATGATATTCATCCTCAATGTTTTCATCATCATTATTATAGTCATTGTCATCAACACATTCATCATTCTTCGACCCTACATGGACCTTACATTATGTTGGAATGGAATGTTGTCCGACATGTGCTAGAATTCAAACTACATTATTTGGACCTATATGTTGTATACCAATTGGGATATACATCCTATGACTTGACACATTATAATGTTATGTGTATTTTTATGATGGGATCACTATTGATTCTATTTTTCATTGAGTTGACTATGTTGATATTGTAGAATTCCTGCAGAAACCCCGATAGATCTAGAATTTTAGTTAAATTGAACACAAACAATTTGTTGATATTCAAGAGATGAGAGAAAGTTTTTTCTCCATAAATCAGAGAATTATATTAATAAAAAATGAATATACATGAGCAACCATCCTCAAAAAGAAGAGAGGAGGTGAATATATAGAATTTCCAACATAGAAATTCTAGTCAAAAAAGCTAGAAATAGCTAAAATAGGTGTCATAAGCTAAGGGAGACCACATTGTTCGACCTAGACCACTAAAGATACATGTCACACACTCATTAATTTCCACAAGAGTCAATTGATCTGCATTAGCTCACTTAAGCTCACTTAACTGACAAGAGAAGCAGTTCCAACTCACTTAACTGACCCGAAATAGTAGTTACTAATAATAGTAACGACAAAAATCATTAATTAAGGAATAAATATTTCACTCAAAGAGGAGGTGCGCATTCCCCAATAATAGATGATTTTTTACATGGTGGAGTTGGAATAAATCATGAATAAATCAAGAAAATCAAGAAAAAATCAAGAAAATCGAGAACCAGGAGTTGAGTCTTGATCTAAAAATAACAGTTTTCCCTAAAATCTAGGGATGAGGCACTTTTCTTCTCTATGTGGAAAAATTAAGTGAAATAAAGTGTAAATGAATGTATTAACCAAGATCTAGGAGTCTAAGCTAGGTATAAACTAATGTAAGTTAGGGTTATGCTCCAACACCCCCCCTTAAGCCTAACTGTAATGACAAAATATTTGAGTCCCGACAACTTGGCCATTTTAGGTACTCATTACATAAAAGAACTCCTCGTGAAAAGAGGAAAGAGGGAAATCCTCGTGGGAAACCCCCTCCAGAAAAAAGAGGAAAAAAAAATGTTGAGTGGCCAAAAGTGACCTACTCAGTTGTCTCCACCACTCCAAGCATAGCTCTCAGTTCTGAAAATTTATTTTCAGTGAAGGACTTGGTGAAGATGTCTGCAACCTACTACTCTATGGGGCAGTACTGCAGTGAAATGACTTTGTCACGGATCAACTCACGGATTTAATGCATATGAATCTCGATGTTCTTGGTCCTCTACCTCTAAAATGGATCAATTGATATCTGAATGGACCCCTGATTGTCACAAAATATGACAGTCGGAAGTGGATACTAAATACCAAACTCGAAGAGAATCCCTCACAACCAAATAGCCCGTGTAGCTGCATTCACTGCACCTCTATACTATGCCTCTATTGTAGATAAAGAAATCATGGATTGCTTCTTGCTAGACCAACATAATGGCCCTAAACCAAAGATGAAAACATAACTAGAGGTGGACTTGCGGTTTGTACCATTGCTAGCCCAATCAGAATCTGTGTACCTAATTAGTGAAAGTGGGCAATCTGCAGCATAAAAGACACCAAAACTGGGAGTACCTTTCACATATCTAAGGATTCTCTTTGCAACTTTCTAGTGAATCTCATGAGGCTCCTACATATATCTGCAACAAACTCCTACTGCAAAAGAGATATCAGGTCGGGTGTGAGTAATATACAACAAACTCCCAACCAACTGTTGATACAGTGTACTGCCCACCAAAGCTGTAGTACCCGCATCCTCAAATCTAACCCTTGAAAGAAAGGGAGATGTTGTTGGCTTTCATTCTGTCATCTGAAAGAAAACAATTAGATATGATGCATACTTAGGTTGTGCCATCTTGATCCCTGAAGTAGACTGAGAAACTTCAAGACCAAGAAAGTAGTGTAACAGTCCCAAATCTGTCATGGAAAATCAATCGTGCAATGTTGATTTTTCCGAATCAATAGGTGAAGTAAGGTTCCCTGTCATCAATAAGTCATCTACATAAAGTACTATTAGAAAAAGGGAATCATCATGTTGCATAAAATAAACATTTGTATCAGATTTGCATCAAATGAATCCAATGGAAAGCAGGAAAGAATCCATCTTTGCATACCAGGCTCTGGGAGCCTGGTTTAGGCCATACAAAGATTTCTTTAATCTGCAAATGAGGGAAGAGTTATGAATGTATCCCTGTGGCTGCTCCATATAGATCTCCTCCTTGAGATATCCATGAAGAAATGCAATCTTCAAATCCATTTGGTGAACTTCCCATCTGTGAGAAGCGACAATGGTCAAAACTAGTTGAATGGAGTCCATTTTTGCAACAAGTGCAAATGTCTCTATGTAGTCTATGCCATGTACCTGTGAGTATCCTTCTACGACAAGTTGAGATTTTTAATCTCTGATCTCACCATCTGCAGAAATATTTGTTCAATATATCCATCGGCATCAAACAAGATTTCTTCCTTTCAGAAGTGGAACCAAGTCCCATGTGTTGTTGTCCATAAGAGTAGAGTACTCTTCATTCATAGTAGCCTCCCAGAGTGGGTTGCCAGCAGGCTCAGAGTGTGAATTTGGATCTGAACCAAGTGAAATATAGAACTGTATGGGAAGAAAAGGTTTTGTAGCAGCCAGGGCTTGAGGAGCCCCAAAAAAATGTGATCTAGTCCTTCTTGTATCTGCAGGATCACCTACTAGTTCACCCGCATCTTGCAGGGTTTTCTCTGCCCAAGTTGGAAACTGAGTTGGAGCAGTCATGACCTGATCCTCATCCTCTATATCAGGCCCAAAATTTTTCTCTGATTTCTTCTATGAATTTCTCGAAGAAGTTTCTGACTCCTCCTCATCAGTGACAACAAGCGGTTCCTTGGCAGGGTCTTCTCAAAAATCATGCAGTGATTCTTCTTCAAACTTTACACTTCAAGATAGAATGAATTTTATGTGGGAGAGTCCAAAAATATATATCATTTGACACCTTCAGGATATCCAACAAATATGCATTCAAAACTTTGAGTCTCCAAATCCTTCCTCGTATCTATCGGAATGTGAGCCCATGCTCGTGAACCAAAAATACGAAAGTGCGACACTTTCGGTTTCTTACCGGTCCAACATTCAAAAGGAGTGGTGTGTTTGAGTGATTTGTGAGGAAATCATTTCTGAATGTATTATACAAAATTAATAGCTTCATTCCATAGCTTTTCAGCTAATTATTTCGATTGTAGCATACAATTGGCCATCTCTTTTAAGGACCATTTTTTCCTCTCCGCAACACCGTTTTGCTGTGGTGTATATGGCACTGTGTGTTGTAGTTGTATACCCCCATCAATACAAAGTTGTTGCACATATTTGTTTACATAATCCCCCACATTATCAGTATGGAGTATCTTAATCTTACACCCAGACTCATTTTCAACAAGTGCTTTAAATTTTATAAGGCATTCAAATACTTCTTATTTTAATTTCAAAAAAAATACCCAAGTAAAGAGAGAGAAATCATCTATGAAGGTGAGTACATATCGAACCTTACTGATTGAAGGCTGTGGGAATGGGCCCATGATGTCAATCTCAATCAGCCCAATAGGTGAAGAAGCTCTTTGTGCCTTCCCTTTGTCAAACTTTTTCTCTGGATGCTTGCCAAGAATGCCTCCTTGACATACACCACTTGTGAATTTAATAGTTGTCAATCCTTCTACCATGTTTTCCTTGTTGAGTTGATGAAAGTACTTATAGTTTAGATGGACAAATATTTCATGCCATAACCTGTTGATATCATTAGATTGTGACAAAAATACAGTGCTAATAGATTTAGGAACACAGTGGGTGAAGAAATACAAACGAGAACCGTGATCTGCAATTCCATGTGCAAATTGTGAGCCTGTGGAAATGTCGGTAATCATTGCGGAGTCCGTAGTGAACTCCACCTTCCTTCCAGATCTGAAATGAGTGATTTGATATATCAAGAGAAGATTTGAAAACAGCGAGGGAACATGAAGCAAATTTGTAAAGAAGCCCCCTTCAAGATCAACAATTCCTTCTCCGCACACCTTTGCGGGTGTGGCATATCCCAAGTAAATTGGGGATCTGGTGCTTTCTTCAATGGAGGAAAATTCATCTTTTGATGAATCCATATGGTTCGATGCACCTAAGTCAAGGATACAATATGATGGAGTGGATGTGTAAGCCCTTAAATCATGACCATCTCTTTCTCTCACTCCCATTCTGTTATCATATTTCTTCTTTTCATTTTCGGACACCATGAGATTGTGTTGTTGCAATTGCTTAGCCATCTCATCGATAGTCTTCCTCATGCAATTTTATTCAGGATGAAAAAATTTGGAACAATAGCTACAGAGTGTTCTTTCCTTATTATTCTTACCCTTAGGCTCAGAAGAGTTATCTAAAGATTTTTAGGATCTCTCCTTCATCGATTCAGGAAATTTACCCGTTCCTTTTTTCTTGTCTTTTCCACTGCTCTTTGGAGCATCAGTAGCCTCAAGTGCTTGGTTCTTGGAATGATTTATGGCACCCATTTGGACTAACTTAGCTTGATATTGAGTCAATTATACAATGAAATCATTCAATGGAGGCATTTTCAATTTTTCCTGAGTCAATTTAGATGCTTGAAAAGACGACACAAATACGAAATATTTAGGGCCTAATTTTGAGAGAATTGAAAGGATGAGCTATTCTTCCTCTTTGGTGACTCCACATGCATTAATTTCAATGAGGAGGGATTTGAACTTGGTGAATAATTCTTGCAGGTTTCTGAAATGAATTGGACTTAGGGATATGATTTCATTCTCCAGTTGATGCACTCTCATTGCATCCTGCTTGCCGAATAGTCCTTCCAATGTGGTCGAGACCACATCGGGAGTAGTGGCTCTATTGACATGAAAGAGGAGATATCTGGAAATTTATAGGAATATCAGCCCAATTTATTCATATAATTTATTGAAATACTTTATCTTCTTCGCTACAACAATCGTTTATTTCTTTGTTCCCATTGTTACCCTGTAAAGCCCTTTGCTTCGGAGGAGCAAAGAGATCTCCGTCTTCCATTCAAAGTAATTGAAAGGATTTAGAATGAGTTTTGTGGGCTAAGAGAGATGATCCATTTCTACTTTCTGTGCCTCCTGATGATCTATACCTACAAATAAAACTGTGTACAATCCACTAGATTCAATCTAGCTCTGATAGCATGTAGAATTCCTGTAGAAACCACGATAGATCTAGAATTCTAGTTAAAATGAACACAAAAAATTTGTTGATATTCAAGAGATGAGAGAAAGTTTTTGCTCCATAAATCAGAGAATTATATTAATAAAAAATGAATATACATGAGCAACCATCCTCAAAAATAAGAGAGGAGGTGAATATATAGAATTTCCAACATAGAAATTCTAGTAAAAAAAAGCTAGAAATAGCTAAAATAGGTGTCATAAGCTAAGGGAGACCAAATAGTTTGACCTAGACCACTAAAGATACATTTCACACACTCATTAATGTCCACAAGAGTCAAGTGATATGCATTATCTGACTTAATCTTACTTAACTGACAAGAGAAGCAATTCCAACTCACTTAACTGGCCCAAAATAGTAGTTACTAATAATAATAATGGAAAAAACCATTAACTAAGGAATAAATCTCCCACTCAAAGAGGAGGTGTGCATTCCCCAATAATAGATGAGTTTTTTCATGGGGGAGTTGGAATAAATCATGAATAAATCCAGAAAATCAAGAACCGGGAGTTGAGTCTTGATCTAAAAATAACAGTTTTCCCTAAAATCTAGGGATGAGGCGCCCTTCTTCTCTATGTGGCCAAATTAGGTGAAATAAAGTGTAAATGAATGTATTAACCAAGATCTAGGAGTCTAAGCTAGGTATAAACTAATGTAAGTTAGGGTTATGCTCCAACAAATATGGTTAAAAGTTCTATGTGAACATTTATGAATGTAAGGAAGTATATTTTAGACAATGTCTAAAGCATTGTATATATAAAATGGCTAGACAATATGTGGAATATAGTAACATGTGTTCTTGCAATTGTAGATCTCCCAATTTCTCACATCAGCATATAACGATGTGATAACAATATTCATATCTACATTTATCCTTAATCAATTATGGATCCCACATTTAAAATTGTATTTGACATATCTTATCAAGTTAATGTATTCAACATCCCCCAAAAACTGTTGTGAAAGATATGGTTTCCAATTGTAATTTTTAAGATTATATCAGTGATCATAAAGGTACAAGTCATAGTGTTTATGGTTAAATATGTGTATTAGGTTAATGTGTTTAGTATCATATTGGTTACATATTATAGTGTGTGTATTGTTAAATGTGTTGTGGGAAAATTGTGTTATTGTCATACTATGTCTAGGGTCATAATGAAACCATAGTCGTTAATAGTTAAGGTGTGTGAATGGTTCTAAGGTAGGTCGAGGTGGAAATAATAAAAAAAAAATATTCCCTACACCTATTATTTTTATGTTTTTAAATCTAACTTACCATGGTAGTAAATACTTATACCGACCATAATGGACAAGGATGACAATGTACCAAGGTATTAGTCTATTTGTGGTCAAAATGCATTAATAGAAGATTATGCCATGACTCATAGGGACTATGGGTCATAATGGTTAGTGTGTTACAATTCCTGGGGTCAAATTTTATGGTGAATGATTTTGTTAGGCATGATAAAGGTTAGGGGTCATAAGGGTTAGATATTAAGGTGCGCTAGTGGGTTAGGGTGTTAGGAATCACAATCCATTCATAATAAAAATGGTTAGGTTTTATAGTGTAGTAGGGTCTTAATGTGTTTCAGTTTTAAGTGTGTTAGGAGGAAATCATGTCAAGGGTAATACTGTGGATATGGTAATAATGGTTAATTTTCGAGGTGTGTGAAGGGTGCAACGGTTGGTTAAGGTTAAACTAATTGAATGATGAAGGTGTGCTAAGAGTGTTAGGGTTTGTCAAGTTTTTTCAAGGTTCAAATATTTCATTAAGTTGTACTGATGAGTTAGGTGTTAAGATGTATCAAGGTTGAACATGATGATGATGTCATGGATGATGTTGATACATATGAGGATGATGATGATCATGATGTTGATGATGTTTATGATGATCATGACAATAAGAAAAATGGTGGTCATCATGATAATTATGATGATGATTATGATTATGATGATGATGATGACGATGATGATGAAAATGATGATTTTTATTGTTGTCGTCGTCATTATCATCATTGATTTTCATCATTGTCATCATGATCGTTATTATTTTATAAAATTATTTTTAATATGTTGATGAAAATGTAAATTAGGATGATTCATTTATATTATAAAAGTTATTTTGTATATTAGTGACTTCATTTTGAACATGTGTTACTTTTTTACTTAACTACATAAATTAGTTAAATGCACATAGAAATTCCCTCACTATTATTTATATCAAATAAGATTCCTGCATATGAATATTACTTATTAAGCCATTGAGAAACAAAATAAAAAATTTATCTAATGTCAACTATACATTCAATTTATGTAGTGTGTGAGAAAAAATTCACTATAAATATCTGGATAAAAAGGGAGCTCAAATCAACAAGGGAAAACCAAACAGATACTCAATTTGAATTAGCTAATCACTTTACTAAATAATATTTATTATGTATGCATATCATATTTATCTTGAACTTCATCCAATTCAATATCTAACTCGTCCATATCATATTTTTTCTAGAGTAATGTTATTATATGGAATTGTAATTTCCTATTACGAAAAAATCCACTAAAGCAATATAAGTACAATATAGGAATATATTCTTATGGTAAAATGTCATCAAATATTTACCCCATATGTTGTAGTGAATTAATCAATTGTCCTCATAGATTTATTAAATGTTTATAAGGTTAGTTAACAATTAATAAAGAAATAAAAAAAATACAATTTTACCACATATGCTTCAAAGCTTCACTATAAGAAAGTAAGGAAATCAAACAATAAAAGCAAACTAGGCCAAGACAGATTGTATTGTTATTAAATCGAATTGAGTAGACATGTCCATACCTATTCCCTAGACAATAATTTTTGTCCCTAAATAAAGGAGAGTCTAAGGGCTACATATCAAATGTGGGTATTTAAAAGGAGACAAAGAAATATTGAATATTTATAACCTTCAAAGTAGAAAATCCAAGCTATGTAGATCAAGAATTGGATATGAGACAAACAACTAATAGCAAAATGACTAATTTGTGTGTCGAATAATGAACAAAAAAATATTTTACAAGTGTTGCACCTACAACAAAATCGTTGACTTTGGAAAAACGTTTACCATGTGATCAAATTTGACCAATTCAGTGACCCTTAAACCCTTTGAAACATGTATTTTTCCTTTTCACACATGTTTTGACGTGTGTTGTATGTCCAATAAAAGTTCGTTGTAAGAATGAAAAATCCAGAACATCACCATACATATGACGAACGTCGAGGATACTTGAAAAAAATGATTAAAATCTTAATAATAATGTGGTAATTTTGATAGTACAATCAATTTTATCCTTATCATCAAAATATTTGTCGAATATTCACCCCATATGTACTAGTGACCAGTTATATGCATCCCCTTTTATTTACATGGAAGCATAATTGACTTTTTCATCATTGTTATTGATGTTGTGGATTTCAAAATACTCTTATTCCTTGCTAAACCACTTCATGCCTTTCTTTTCATTTCCATCGATCTTTAATAATTCAAGTTTTTCTCTTATCACATATGAAAAAACTGGTTGATTTATATATGATGGAAATTGTTTACCGATTATCATGCTGTGAGGGGGTATATTCACTTGTGTATTTGATGTACTAGAGGGACTCGAAAAAATGTTGGAATTAATTCAAGGTTTTGGTTGTGGGATGGCTACTTTTGGATAACTGATCTGTGCTACCGAATTTGACATGTTGTCCTTCAATTCAACATGATTTTCACTTACCTAAATAGTCAACCTTGATTTTTTTTTGTAAGGTATTGTTATTATAATTGACCATGTTTCTTAGCTCTATTTGTTCTTGTTGTAGGGCATCCTGATTCTAAGTGATCTATTCCTCAAACTTGTCATGTTTCTCCTTATGTTCATCATACTTCATATGATTTTTCTTTTTTTCTTTTTATAATTTTTATAGTTCTATATTGATCTGTGTCACTTTTGGAATTACCAGTTGGGTATGTTTATGATCAATTTTGAATGAATATAATTACTCTACCACCTTAGAGCTTTTCTTGGAATTACCAGTGGGGTATTTTTATGATCAATTTTGAATGAATATAGTAACTGTACCACCTTAGAGTTTTTCTTTTTTTTCCCTTGATATTGTATGGTTGAATGAATTTAACTTGTAACTCCTACCAATTAATTATGTTATGGAATAGAACCGCATATATAATATTTTATTTTGTAGATTAATGGACCATACATCTATATACCCGCAAATTTATGATGACTTCAATGGTACAATGATGTTTTTGTACTGTAACAATGTAGCAACAATACTATAGATGTACACCTAATGGTGGTGGCCTAGACCATATGGCTCTAAAACTAGGTGAGGCGAGAGTAATTTTATTTTCTCAATAAACAGAGAAATAATAACATATATTTTTTTATGAATGTAATAAAATAATACCATTAAAATAAGATTCCCCATTAAATGGAAGACGATGCCCTAAAACATTTTATCAAAGGTTATGTATTTTATTTTTAATAAATATTTATTTTAAATTACCTTCTCATTTTATTTTATTGTTAATTATGGTAACCTTTTTATTTTTATTTTTAAATTTTTTATATCACATAAATAAAAAATAAAAATTATATGAAAAAATCCATTCAAAGTCCTTGTATTTTCAATATAAATAAGAAAATCCTTATATTTTCAATATACCTATACTCATAGTAACTAAGTAGAATTTAAGTGATGTGTGTTCAATGAGATCTTATTTATATTCAGAGATCTAAAGATGGAACGAGTTTTGATTAAAATCTATTTCATCACATGTATTTATATATAAATGAATATATATCCAACTTAACTTGGAATCTATTATGCCTCAAGGGGGTTGGATTTTCTCAAGGTGTAAACTTTTTCACAAGTTTTTCACTCTAAAAAAGTTTTACACCTTGAGAGATTTGATCCCTCTAGGTACATGATAGATATAGAGTTAAGATGTATCTACTTTGATATGTATATGTATATTTTATAATGTTTTAAAATATTTTAAATTGTAAATAATATGATTCCCTTAAGGGACTAGAATTCATACCTTAAAAGTGTTTACAAGTCCCCTAATGCCATGGACAACATTCCTATTGTCCCTATAGAGGATGAAGTTTTTTCTTTAGATGTCATAGAGTTTGGGGTTAAGCGGCTTGAAAATGGGAAAGCTAAGGACATTGAAGGCTACCAAGCTAGAATTTTTAAAATCGGAGGGCCTATACTTATCTCTCACATACACAAGCTCTTCAATTTAGAAGTCAAGAAGGTGCAAGATACCAGATATATAAAATATGCAGAACATAAATGAAATGCTAGAAATGACAGAAGAACAGTAAAATATCCAGCATAATCTTCACAATACACAAAAATGATATACGAAATAGCAACAAAAATAACACTTTGAATCAGATAGCAATGTTCACAGGCCTCTTCAAGGGGGCAACCTCCAGTCGAGCAGTGCTCTGTTACAATAATATCCAAGCTAGGGTTTTTCATACCCTCGACCCTTATTTATACTAAATATGTCTATTAAGAGAAG
>ML780525.1:465625-499239 GCA_009831015.1 Picea engelmannii | reverse complement strand
CTTCCTGAGTGTTGTTCTCGGTGACACTATAGCAGTCCGGCGGCCAATAGGTTTATCTACAGAGGGCTTCAAGAAATCTAGGTCGGTCCGTACACAGGTGTTGTCTGATGCGCTACCACTCGAAGGGGTACCAACAGGGGTTATAAGGGTGGCCAACAGACGTGCGCTTAAGAACCACTTGTATTTCCTGCATGTATGAATCCCTCAACCGCGGGTTTATGCGCGTAACGACAGATCTCTGTGGCTTAAAGACGCCGGAATGCGTCTCTACCCTGAAAAAAAAAATACCCACAATTTCTGCCAAGGAAAGTGCTCTGATACCACTTGCAAGATACCAGATATATAAAATATGCAGAATAGAAATGGAATTCTAGAAATGACAGAAGAACAGTAAAATATCCAGCATAATCTTCACAATACACATAAATGATATACGAAATAGCAACAGAAATAACACTTTGAATCAAATAGCAATGTTCACAGGCCTCTTCGAGGGGGCAACCTCCAGTCGAGCAGCGCTCTGTTACAATAATATCCAAGCTAGGGTTTTCCATACCCTCGACCCTTATTTATACTAAATATGTCTATTAAGAGAAGCATCTAGAGGAAGATCCTTCTAGAAGCGAAATATTCTATTAGGTCTTCTTACATCTGCCTTATTCTATTTTATTGAAAGGTCTTATTAATATTGACCTTTATTACATCCGAATACATTGATCTACCTATGTGTGGGTTACGACCTTAACAGAAGGGCTTCCCTAAACCGCGGATGCAAATCCTTATTATTCCTATTTTTTTAAATGGGGATAAAAACATTCCCTCTAATTATAGGACCATTATGATTAGCGTGATTTTAGCCAAAATTTATGGAATTATTTTGGAAAAGAAGAATAGCCTTTGGATGGAAAGTCATGGTAAAAGATATAAAGGCCAGGACAGGTTTATGAGGTATCATTCAAGTGTGGGCCATGTTTTTACCTTTAGAATAATCACAGAGGAGTTTCTCAATACTAAAACCAATCATTTTTGTTGTTTTGTTGACTTTGGAAAATCTTTTGACATGGTTCCTAGAAAAAACCTTTGTAATAGTTTGGAAGAGATAAAAGTGCCTCTCAAGTTGAGGGCTACTGTAATAAAGATATATGATAAAATTATTGCTAAGTTTAAAAAAAATGAGGGCTAGTCGAAAGAGATTAACTGCAATATTGGAGTCAAACAAGGTTGCCCCTTGTCCCCTACCCTTTTTGGCATATACATTGACAAGTTAGAATATTGCTTGGAAAAAGTAGGTTGTGTCAGACCTACTCTCATTTATGTAGTAATCAATGTTCTTATTTATCCCTATGATATCATTATTATGGAAAGAATTCCCCATGATCTCAAAAACAAACTAAGAATCCTCAAGGATTTTTGCTCCAATATGGGTATGACTGTTAATATTGATAAGACTAAGTTCATGATTATTAAATCCAATAAGATCACATATGATACCTTTGTATATGACTACATAAACTTGGAGGAAGTGACTTCATACAAATATCTTGGAATTGATATTCACCACAAGCTCAAGTACTAGAATTATATCATTGAGAAAAATATTATTCGAGGATGTAAATCTTATTATGGGCTTGAAAAAATTTGTAAATCAGTCGATATTTAGAGCTCGGATAAGAATAAACTCCTCTTTGTGAATCTTGTTACACCTTTTATTCTTTATGGATGTGAATTTCGGGGATGTAGTATATCTCGTAAATCTCAAAGAAAGATAGATCAAATACAAGATAATTTTATAACCTATAATCTCAAAATTAATGGAAATACTCCTTATCCCATCCTCCTCTTAGAAACAAGCCTCTCCCCCATTTAGAGAATGATTATGACTAGATACCTAATGTATAGGAACAAGTTAAACAACATGGAAGAAAATAAGCTTCCTAAAATTCCTTCAAATTCGAGTCATAACCACCATCCACTCAAGCGAGGATGGGATAAATATGCCTAGTCTTGGATAAGCTATTGGGAAATCATCGAAGACACGATTTTGTAGAATCACATTACTATTAAAAATATCATCAAATCAAAATTTAAGGAGAAAATGTGGTGTGAGAAAAGTTAAAGGAAAAAATAAAAGTAATGTATTATAAGGATCCAATCAACCCTAATCTCGAAGATCAAAACTATGTATCTGTTTTGACAAGTGTAAAGAAAAAAATAAACATTGTTAAGATAGGAACAAATTATCATGAGCTCCATAGTCAAACTAGGCATTGGTCAATTCCTAAAACGCCATGGGATGAAAGAGTGTGTCACCTTTGTGACACTATGAAGGTTGAATATGAAAAGCGCTTTCTCTTATATTGTCCAGCCTATACCCAGATTAGATCTCATTTTCAAAATATTTTTCACACAACCAACCTTCCTAACCTCTTAACACAACAAAACTATGGTGATATTGGAATGCTTCTCCTAATGCTTTTCGAGCACATAAATAAAATTCTAAAGAATAGAAAGTAATCACTTACCCTCTTAAGGTATGATATACCAATTCGGTTTTAGTGGATGTTAATCATCATTATCATCACCAACTATATTTTTAAAATTATAATTTTAAGAAAGAAAATGTAAAAGAAAAAAACATAGAGTTCTTTTAATCAATTATTTTTTCATTAGAGTATACAAACTCGAGGTGATACGATAAGAGAATATATAAGATTTTAAGTATTATAAAAATATAATAATTCAACTGGATATTTAGAGCTTTGAATGTCAGGGTCGTATGCCCATTTATTTATTTAAGGAGGACACACAGTTCAGAATGATAACCAACATAATAATAATAATATTAAGAATGCAAGGAACAACAAACGTAGTGGCCATTTGATTGACATGAATATTCACTACAGATGCGATCCTTCGAATACTTATCACAAGTATTTACGATAGTACAACTGGGATAATAATTATTGGGACAACAATGATACCTCTTTAATATACATGAATTATCTTTAGTGCATAATCCAAACACTCCATATCCAACACATCTATCTACGTAAGTAAATTCAATGGCATCTTTAGAAGACACTACATTGAGCAGGAATGAGAGTAGAAGTAGGCACAAAACTGTGAGAAGCCTACCCATCTTCACCTTTCTTTGGCCCATTATATCAACAACATCTACAAGTGTTAATGTTGTAACGAGGCTGTCTATTTATAGGAGAGTTGGAATATCCATGCATATGGAATTATTGTTTTCTATTTTGTTTTTCCTGAATCATGTGTGACAAATTGGAGAACTTTATGCTATTTTTTATCCTTTTCTGGACGCAACACAAATATTGTTGAAGTCTAGTTGGATACATGATAGATTTAATTTAATTGTTTATGCAAAATGTTATAGAGATTTCTATGAGTACTTTTTTATCCATGAAGGACAAAATATTACTCCTATAAAGATTTTTTCATGTCATAAGGGTTTATGTAATAATGGAGTCACATGTGTTGAATGATGTAATTTATCCCTCATTACCTGTTTGACTAAAATAGATATACGGATAGGAATATAAATTGCATAGATAAGACAGGTGAAGTTGCATTTATTAGGTAGGCGAAGGATGGAGAATTCTAGAGAAATATCTCATCTCATGTATTTTGATTTTAGTTTTATATATGAATGCGAAGAAGAGCTAAAGAGATTCATTGGTGTGTGTGTGCATACTCTATTTTCTGAATGATTTCCTCTACTTGAACTTGAATATGGTATCAGAGAAGGAGTATGACTCTTTGAAGATAAGAGAACAGTTTGCAAGCTAGTACAGATAAATTTGAAGCTTGATCAACCCCAGACAAGAGCATGAGCATTTGAGGGATTTCTTGTGTGAATATCTGAGGAAAAATGCTTAGAAAAATTGTGTTTTAGAGATCAATTGTGACCTACCTTTGTACACAACGAAACCATACTCTTTTGTTCATCGATAGCTATTTGAGGAGATTCGACCAAGCATTTTCGTTCACCCAGTCATGAACGAAATGAAAAACAAAAAACAACCAAGAAAGAAAATATCTTGGGTATATTATTTTGACAGAGAAAATTCCATCCTGGAAAAGTTTTAATCCAGTAAGGGGGAGTCGATTGTCAAGAGAAAATTCATGGTGACTAGAAATATTCCAATGCTCACACGAGAACCAATTTTAACGGGTAATAATTATGATGTATGGTCCATAAAAATGAAAAACATTTCTCCATAAACATTGCATAGATAAGATAGGTGAAGTTGCATTTATTAGGGAGGTGAAGGATGAAGAATTCTAGAGAAATATCTCATCTCATGTATTTTGATTTTAGTTTTATGTATGAATGTGAAGAAGAGATAAAGAGCTTCATTGTTGTGTATGTGCATACTCTATTTTGTTAATTCTTTCCCCTGCTTGAACATGAACATCGTATTAGAGCAGGAGTTAGATTCTTTGAAGATTAGAGAACAATTTGCAAGCTACTAGAGAAATTTGAAGCTTGATCAACCCCAAACATGAGCAGGAGAATTTGAGGTATTTCTATTGTGAGTATCTAAGGAAATATTCTTCACAATATCACGTTTTAGAGATTGGTCACGACCTAACTTTGTACACAGTGATACCATACTCTTTCGGTTTTCAATATCTAGTTGAGGAGCCACGACCAAGTGTTTTCGATCACCCATTCATGCCCAGACTGAAGAAAAAAGTCAATCAAGCAAGAAAATGTCTAGGATTTTCTATTTTGATAGATAAAAATCCTTCTTGGACATGTTTTAAGCCAGTAAGGGGGAGTTGATTTTCAATATAAAATTCATGGCGACTAGCAACATTCCAATGTTCGCACGAGGACCAATTTTAACAGGTAAAAATTAAGATGTATCGTCCATAAAAATGAAAAAAAAATCTTCGGTCTGAAGATTGTTGGGAATAAATAGTTAATGGGTTCAAGTAACTAGATCCATTGGATCTACAAGAAATGACTAAAGTGTTGGATAGATTGATTGTTGTCATTGATGTCAACCCTAGTCATGGGTTTTGGACCGCAAGATTGATCAAGGTATTTGGACATGAAGGAAAATGCACATGCAAATACAACACCCATGGATGGATAGTATACATCATGTTGTTTCCGGTGGTATATGGCACATCACAGGGATCCTCATGGTTGAGGAGAAATGAATTTTTGAAGATGACAAAGTGAATTGAAGAAGGAAGTACATGTAGGCCCTGAAGATAATTAAAGAAAATAATTACAAAATAAGAAAGTGTCAGGTCAGCCCTAATGTTAAAAGGAAGTGACATAAATGGTATAAATAAACATCATTATACATTCATTTGATACAAGTCGAATTTCAAACGAAATAAAAAGTAAAGAAGGCCGGATTTCAAGGGAGGATGAAGTCTTTTGGTGATGTGTTCTAAGGCATGTTATTTTCAGGTCATCTTACCATTTTTTCTATAATTTTTTTCTAGAATGATTGAGATGGTGAAATCACTATGTTATTGATAAGACATATCAAGGTACCTATGGTAATAATTTCAGCTCATTATTCGCTATAATTATGGAGATGCACTCTATGGAAGATAGGGCTTGTGACCAGTCCTAAAGCTAGTCAATAAACAGGTGTTCCGGGTAAAACAGTCATAACTTATTCATAGAGAATCCAAATTAAGTGGGAAAAATTTCATTGGAAAGATTACGGACTGTAGTTTCTTTTGCGTGATTTTCAGAATTAGATGTTAAATATTGAGCGTCAGGCATTCTGTACAAGGTCGGTCTCTTGAATAGAATAGAATTGAATAAAGTCTACCATTCTTTCTATAACTTATTTTTGGGGAGGATTCAAGGAGTGAAACTTGGAGGAGTTTCAGAGAATACATTGAGTAATATTATATATAGGATTAGAGTACTCCAAGAATTGAATAATTGCATAAATTGAAGAAGTCTCAGGAAGCATTACCAGGTTCTATGTGATGATTGGTTGATGGTGATGATTTAATGTAAAGTTTTATTATCTCTCATATATTCTTCGGTAGAAGGAAGGGGAAAGGATGGAGAGGTCAACTCTCTCTTGATATTGGAGGATTGTATCTTCCTCTTGGAGGTTTATCCCTCCCTTTACATTTGGAAGCTGTAGCTACATTTGGAAGTCATTACTTCCCTTGAACAATAACTATTGATTATTTCTCATATATTGTGCATGGTGTATTGTGGTGTATTGGTTTAACTGTTATACTATTGTTCATTACTCATCGGATATATTTGAATGGTTTAAGTATAATTTGAAAAAGGTTTTAAATTGTACTTGATATTGATTCACCCCCGCAAAGAAATGTGCTTGGAGAACTCACGAAGAAGGACAACATAGTCTTTTGGCTCATTCAACAAGGGTTAGAGGAATACATTTTCTCCAAGTTTGAAGTAGTAGATCATTCCAAACAGACATGGGATATTCTTGAAATTGCATATCAAATAAGAAGTAAAGTTAAAAATGCCAAGTTGCAGATACTCAGGAAGAATTTTGAGACTCTTCAATTCAAGGATTCCTACTCTATGGATCATTTTATGACCCATGTCATGAGTATCGTGAATCAATTGTGCATGCATGGAGAAGAAAATAAAGAGAATAAGGTCGTTGAGAAGGTACTTCATATCCTCCTCGATAATTTTAATATGGTCATAGCTTCCATAAAAGAGTTGAAAGACCTGTCAACAGTCACAGTTGACGAACTCACGGGATCTTTATTAACCCATGAAAATAGGTTCAGTCGAAATAATAAATATTTGGAGAATGCATTTCAGTATCATTCCTTCATAAGTAGAGGCAGAGGTCAAGGGAATAGGAGAAAAGGAAGAAAAGGCAGTAGACACTCTCAAACATCAGAGAGGTCAAGTTCAGAATGTTCAGAACAAAGTTAACAGTCATAACAAAGGCACTCTCAAAATCAAAGGGGGAGAGAAAGAAACTTTAATCAGTCAATATGGAATGAAAAATCAAGGATCAATACTATTATTGAAATAAATTTTGTCACTTTGAAAGTGAATGCAAAAAGAAGCAAGCAGATCTAAATAGGGGTAGAGAAAATGTTACCAACACTGAAGATGCAACATCTCAATCAATGTTCTTCTCATGTCAAGTCAAAAAAGAAGCAAGAAACAATCATGATCTTTGGTTTCTTGACAGTGGCTGCAACAATCATATGATAGGTAACAAATATATGTTTACTAGTTTAGATAGCTCTGTCACATTTGAAATTAAATTGGGAGATGATAATCAATAGAAAGTTTTAGGCAAGGATATTCATGATGTTTATTATGTACGTGGTCTTATACATAATATAATGAGTGTAGGCCAAATGAATGACCATGGATATAAAGTCATTTTTTAATGTTCCAAGTGTACAATCTTGGACAAACCACCCAGTAAGAGAATCATAGCTACAGTACAAATGACCAAAAATAGAATGTTTCCTTTGACATTGAGAAATGTAAGTTTGTCATAGTCATATGCCCAAAATGTGTCAAGATCACATGGGACTTGGTTGTGGAATCTTAGATATGGTCATTTTACATTTAGCAGTATGTCACAAGCCTGACCCCTAAGTACCTTTTTAAGGGATGGGGTATAAATTTTTTTCTTAACCTAATACCCATGGTCTAGTAATTACTGAAGTCTTTACTTTCTCTTTTCCCTCTTAGAAGTAGTTTAACATTAACTCAATAATTTACTCATATGATGATTATGAGTAATTATATTATAACACAATGAGGATAATTTCTCCATAATATACTTAAGTTGATTAACCTTAATTATGGTATATAATTCAATTCATCCATGCCACATTTTCATGTAATTTAGCATATCTATATATGCATATTTATTTATTTGCTGGGAAAATGGATTAACTATATTCAACCATAAATTATCCTTTTATTAATTATATTATAATATAATTGTATTTAATTACATTATAATATGATTAATTTATACCAAAGGGGCACTTAGGATTATTAATATCCATGAATACCTAAGCCTCCATACTTAGTTAATATTCCTCATCGGGATTTTATGATCCTGAATCTCCCAAACACCGAAATTTTGAAGAGGGTTCCACATAGGTTATATTATAATGCAATATGATATTAAATATACTACATTATGATGTAAATAAATCATGTCAAATATTTATTATAATCACACATCAATATAACCTCATTTAATTTAATTGTGTTTAATATTCATGCAAACTTTGGAATTCAGGCAGGTAGGTTCAGGCCTTCATCCCTTTTATCTTGTTCTCTCTATCATCCTCAAACATATGAAGTCCCGAAATCTTGAAGCTACGAAGAGGGCTCCACTCCTAGTATACCTTTGTCCAAATATTACTTATTGTGTTGTCGTATAACATAATTAATTCCACGTTTATTATAATATTGGGATATTGGAAAATAGGCTCGGCCATCGGCCATTTTTCTCTTACACTCTATCTTCCCCAACATCCCGAAGTCCCAAAGCTCCAAAATCTTGTAGCCCTGAACTCCCAAAGGGTCCACGCTTACATGTGACTTCACATTAAATATTAAATTAAAAGGGAAAGGATTTGGTACTTTATGACGTGAAAATACCATAATAATACCATTCAACATATATTATATTAGCCTTTTTGGAAAATGCACCCAAGCTTATAAAGTCTCCAATATTTTATTAATATTTTAAAGGAGAGAGAGAGAGATTTCTCCAGGTCAATCTCCTTTGGCTCTCCCACATATCTGTTTTTATAGAAATATTTGCCTCACCCCATGCAATATTGCACAGAAGGCCTTTTTCCATTTCCCCATGTAGACTTGAAGTCCCCTTTTGCAAATCCCAGAGCTAAAAACATAATTTTTCCACATATATGCGGCTTGCCTATATTAGAGCATCCGTATACATAGGTTGCACCACTACAACCCGCATACATCAGGAAATGTGTCCAAAATTGAAAAGTGGTGTCGGGTTTCCATGTCATGTCACGAGATCAATGATCCTTGTCCTTCCATATACTGTAAATGTTCAGAATCGACGCTTCAATTCCACTTGAAGTCTATAAATGGGCCAAATCCAAGCTATGGAAAAGAGGAGAAATAATTCAACTTTGAGAGGAAAGTTACTCTGGAGAAATTATTCACTTCACATTGAGTTTGCATCCCTTTGTCCTTTAAGTCTGAACAGATAGTTCATCCCCCAAGATCTTCCCCTATTGATTGAGAAATTCATTGTCTCTCTTATATGAGCTTGCCTTTGGTGGAGGATTAACCTATTGGAGGCCCAACTAGAAGGAACATAGTTTCTCAATTTCGAACAATACCGACACGAAGGTTTGTAACTCATTCACTTCTATTGATTATATATTAATAGAAATACTCTTTTCTCATCCAATTAATATATTGCAAATATTTGAATTATTATTCCATGGGCCTATTTGTTATGAATGTTGATGGATTATGCTATCAAATGTGCTAATAGTATATATTATCACCGTATGTTTGCATTGATTGGTTGTTGAGGACTAGTTGCAGGTATATTGCTTTGGGTCAAGTGCTCAATGGTGGACTTCATCGAACAAATTCTCAATCAATATAGGAAGATCTTGGGAGATGAACTATTTTTTCATACTTAAAGGACAAAGGGATGCAAACTCAATGTGAAGTGAATAATTTCTCTAGAGTAACTTTTCTCTCAAAGTTGAATTATTTCTCCTCTTTTCCATAGCTTGGATTTAGCCTATTTATAGCCTTCAAGTGGAACTGAAGGGCCGAGTCAGAACATTTCCAGTATATGGAAGCCAAAGGATCATTGATCTCGTGACGTGACATGGAAACCTGACACCATTTTTCAATTTATATCGTATTTCCTGATGTACGCAGGCTGTAGTGGTACAACCTATGTATACACATGTTGTAATATAGGCAAGGCACGTATATGTGGAAAAATTATGTTTTTAGCTCTCAGATTTTCAAAAAGGGACTTCAAGTCTGCATAGGGAAATGGAAAAATCCCTTATGTGCAATATTGCATGGGGTGAGGCAAATCTTTCTATAACATATGTTATACTCCAATATCCCAGAGCCCCGAAGTCCCGAAGCTGTGAAGTGACCTCACTTGCACACATTACCACACCATTTAATATTCAATATTATAATAAAATAAAAGATATCTAGGTCCTCCACCTTCGGCTCTCCAACACCTCCTTTATACTCAAATATCTCAGAGCCCTAGAGTACTAAAGCCTTGAAGTGGCCCCACTTATACACCTTTCCACATTATTTAATATTTAAAAGGAGTTGGGATGTAGGAGCATCGTCAACGAATGTGCATGGTAGGACAACTCATCCATGAGAATCATTTTGGAATCCAAAAGAGATGGCAATTACTGAGGATTTTAGTTACCGAGGATTTTGGTTACTTGATCGTGAGTGATCGTTTTCACTCCTAGTCATGAATGTAACAAAATTAGGTAACAGTTAGTTGTTTCAAGAAAACGATTAGTTGGGAGGGAACCTCAAGGACCCTTTGAGTTAAAGAGAGGTTTGTACGCCCAAATGAAGCTACTACGATCTAGTAGGAGGATGTTGAATTTCTAATTGTTGTTTGATTTTAGCTGTAGCCATTTTTATTTTGAATGAAGATAACAAAGGAAAATTGATACAATGTATGGTGTGAATATTCTTTGCAATTTCAAGCTAGTGTTTCTTTCATAAATGAATGAATCTCGCTACAAGTTTATAACATTATGAAATGTTTGTATGAGTTTCCATTGTTTTCTCTTCTGTTATGTTGGTGCAAGGTGTGCATACAGAGCACAAGGTGTGCATACAGAGCACAAGGAGTGCGTTAACGGGATATTTTTTGATCCTGACGCTCAGAAGATATAGAAAAGAATATTCCCTTTGCAAGGAGTTGAAAGCGACTGTTGTAAGTCATTCACAGTCATCCACAAGAATTCAAACCTTGCGTAAATATCTGGTTCAAGGAGTGCACAAATCCAAGATTTGACTAAGTGACAAAGTGACCCTAAAAGAAGTCGAAGAATAAAAATAGAGGGATGCCAAGAGGGTTTGCAAAATTCTTTTTTAATAAATCCTTTGGTCGAAGTTTGACGAAATCCCTAAAAACGCAAGAAGTGTGTGGGAGATGGAAATCTTAGAAGGAAGTGGATTCTCAGGAGGGGGAGGGACAACTGTCGTTGGATCAGCTACAGAGGAATAGATTTGGCTATCAAATATCACATCTAGACACTCAGAAGAATGTGCAAAGGAGGTTAGATATGGATCATTTGATCAGAGCGCATGGAACAACATTCATTGGATCCAGAGGTAAGTGCACAAACTTTAACCCTTTAGGAGTGCACAGGGTAAGAAACTCGCAAAACCCAAGTTCATGAATTAATCTCAAATGTTAGATCACAGAGAATTGAGGACCATTGATCTGACGCTAAAAGATTTCAGGAAATTGGGAGTTTGAAGCATGGGGGAAGCTGTTCTTCGAAATTGAAAAACATGAAATCTCGATTCGCGAGAGAAGAGATCTAGACTGTCGGATCACAGGGATTGTGGATTGCTGATCTGACATAAGCAGAGATTAGATTTTGGATTTTATAAATCGGGAGGATGAGTAAAGAAGTCTTTCGGAGGCAAGAAACGTGAAACTGCGAAGCGCTCGGGAGATAGGCCCCCAATCATAGAGAGGGGTCACATCGTCGAAGGTTAAGGGAGGATCTATCATGTGCTAGGCCCCACCTCGGGAGTTCGGAGATTAGAGAATTGGGGGTTGGATTGCATGCAAAAACCCGACTCAGGATCTCGCGAGGCCCATTTTTTTTAAGATTGTGGTCATAACCAGTGGTCACATGGAAGAGGAGCTTAGCAAGAGAAGAGATAGCACCCATCATGCGTTGAAATTTCAATAGCACCTAGGAGAGGGCCCGTGGGTCTCATATGACCTATGCATTGGGATAAAGGACCTGTGTAAGTGGTTTTGGGGTCTAGCAGAGACCCAAAGATTCGATCTGACTCAATATATTGATCAATCCTTGACCGGGAGGTCAGCATCCCCGAGGGGAGAAGGGGGGGTCGACATCAAGTGGTATTAGAGCGAGATTTTGTTTGTAGATTTCAGGCGAAGTAGATAAAGAGAGAAGTGACAAAAGAACTCAAATTTGTACTCTGTGTGTGAGAGACAGTCAACACAATGTTGCCGAGGAGACGAGGGAAACCACCCTTATCCAATCGAGTTGTATAAAGGGAGATGTGATAACTTCTTGCAATATTAGAGGCGATGGAGGCAGCACGAAGGAGGGCACCTGATGCTGGAGACATCAGCAATGCAGAGAGAAGAGAAGCAGAGGTTGAAGAAGCTACAGGAGAAAATGTTGTCAAAGAACACTTGCTGAGAGTAGTTTTCATATTGGGAGGTAGAGACAAGATAGAGGTCCCAATGTATGAAGGCAATTTGGACGTTGAAGAGCTGTTGGATTGGATAAGATCCATGGACAAGTATTTCGACTATGAAGATGTCGATGAGGAGAAAAGGGTGAGACATGATGTCACCAGGATAAAAGGACATGCAACACTGTGGTGGGATGAACTGCAAGCTTAGAGGAGAAGCAAAGGAAAACAAAATATAAAGAAATGGGATAGAATGGTAGCCAAGTTGAAGGCTAAATCCATGCCCAAATATTACCAGATCAATCTGTTCAGGAAGTTGTAGAACCTGAGACAAAAGGTTATGAAAGTTAAAGAATACACAAAGGAGTTCTACGAGTTGAACATTAGAACTGGACAAAGATAGAAATATGAAGAAAATTTTTCCTGGTATATAAATGGCTTGAGGTATGAAATCCAGGATGAGATCAACATGCTGACAGTAAAGATAGTGGAGGATGCTTATTAGTTTGCGCTGAAGGCAGAGGAGAAGTTTTCCAGAAAACAAAACCAACAAGGCAGAGGTAGGAAAAGGCAAGGGATTTGTCCATGACAAGGCACATAAATCCAAGGATGAGATAGAGAAAACACACAATCACTCGGAAAGAGGAGGAAGTTCCCAAGGAGGAAAGAATGGTGGAAGAAATTCTTCTAGAGGGAGAGGAAGAAATAGAAGAGGAGAATTAAGATGTTATGCATGTGGAAAGACAAGGAACATGTCTTGGGAATGTCCTAAGAACAATAAAGAAGGAGAAGGTGAAGATCACATTTAGGAAGCACAGAGATGGAATGTTGAAGCAGAAGGAGTAGAGGATGGAACGTCCCTGATGATGAAAAAGGTTCTCTTAAAGCAAGAGGCAGAAGTTGAAAATTCAGTGTAGAGGAACATCCTATTCATGACAACTTGAAAGACTAAAGATAGAGTATGCAAGGTGATAATTGACAGTGGGAGAACTGATAACTTAGTATCCACATAAATGGTGGATAAATTGGAGCTGGAGACGATTACACATACAAGGCCATACAAAGTCTCATGATTGCAGAAAGGACACCAGGTAATGGTTACTAAACAATGCCTTTTTGAATTTAAGATAGGATGATATAGAAATGAAATTATGTGTGATGTAATTCCCATGGATGTATGTCATATCTTGTTGGGAAGACCACGACAGTTTGACAGGAATGTCATTCATGATGGGAGGAAGAATACATGTACACCTTAGAGAAGAATGGTAGGACACACATGTTGTTTCCAATAGCGGAGAATAAAGTGAAAGAGGAATCTAACAGAAGCATACTTCTCATGAGTGGGGAGTAATTCTTGAAATAAGTCAAGAAAGAATAGGAGATGCAGTTTGTTATAGTAAGGAAAAATAGAGGTATCGTTACAAGTACTTCGATGGATGATTTTCTTGAAGAAGTTCATGAATTGTTGGATAATTTTGATGACATAGTGGTGGATGATCTTCCTAACTCATTGCCACCCATCAGAAGTATTATCCATCATATTTATTTGATACCAGGAGCAAGTCTGCCAAACAAAGCAATGTACAGACTAACACCTCGAGAGAATGAGGAGGTAAGGAACCAGGTCCAGCAATTGTTAGACAAGGGTTTGGTCAGAGAGATCTTGAGTCCATGCACAGTGCCATCTATGTTGAGTCCAAAGAAGGATGGAGGATGGAGGATGTGTACATACTCAAGAGACATTAAAAAGATAACCATTAGGTATAGATTCCCTTTGCCGAGAATGAATGATTTCATGGAATTTTTAAGTGGAGAAAATTTATTTTCTAAAATAGATTTGAAAAGTGGATATCACCAGATAAGAATGAGGGAAGTTGATGAGTGGAAGACAACATTTAAGGCAAATGAAGGTTTTCATGAGTGGTTTGTTATTCCATTTGGCTTAATGAATGCCTCGAGTACTTTTATGAGGTTGATGAATGAAATACTGAAAGATTTCATTGGCAAGTTCGTGGTTGTATATCTAGATGATATATTGATCTTTAGCAGGACTAAATAGGATCATTTGAGACACCAGACACTAGTGATGAGGAGACTACATTAGGAGAAGTTGTTGATAAGCCTGAATAAGTCATATTTTATGAAGACAGAGCTCATTTCCTTGGGTTTTGTGATCTCTTCAAATGAACTGAAGATGTATCCAAAGAAGGTGAAAGAAATCAAAGGATGGCCCTCACCAAGAAACATGTTTGAGGTGAGAAGCTTCCATGGATTAGCAAGTTTCTATCAGAATTTCATTAGAGGTTTTAGTAGAATTTGTGCACAAATGATGGACACAGTAAAGAAGAAGCACAAGTATTTTAAATGGACAAAGGAGGCTGAGAGGAGCTTCAATACACTGAAGAAGAAAATAACAGAACAACCAATTCTCATCTTACCAAATTTTGGAAATACATTTCAAGTGAGATTTGATGCAAGTGGAGTTGCAATTGGAGTAGTTTTGAGCCAAGATAATAAATATGTTGCCTATTTCAGTGAGAATCTTAATGAGACTAAGAGAAAATGATCCACGTATGAAAATGCATTTTATGCCATAATTCAAGCCTTGAAGAAGTGGAGACACTACCTTGTCCCACATGAATTTATCTTGTATAGAGATAACCAAGATTTATAATTCATAACCAGACAGGAAAAATTGAATCAAAAGCATGCAAAGTGGATTGAGTTTATGTATAATTTTAGTTTTGTCATAAAACATATTGTTAGGAATGCTAAGAAAGTTGTTGATGCATTGAGAAGGAGATGTTTGATTCTGCAGGAATTTCAGGTGAAGACCTTTGGGTTTGAACACCTTAAGGAAATGTACATTGATGACCCAGATTTCTAGGAAGCATATCAAGCATGTGTGAATCATGTGCTGAGAGACAAGAGCTAATGGGCATAGTATATGATTCAAGAGGGATTGTTGTTCAAGGGAAATCAGTTGTGCATAACAAAATTATCAATGAGGGATAACCTTTTGAAAGCAAAGCATAGTGCAGGATTGGTTGGACATTTCGGCCATGATAAAACATTTGCACAGTCCAGCAGTTCATACTATTGGCCAAGTATGAGAACAAAAGTAGTAAAATTTGTGAACAGATATAGAATATGCCAACATGCAAAAGGAAAAAGGTAGAACACTAGATTGTATCAACCATTTGCAATACCAAAGAGGCCTTGGGATGAAATAAACATCGATTTTGTATTGGGACTGCCAAGAATGCAAAGAGGATTTAATTCCATATTTGTGGTGGTGGATAGATGTTCAAAGATGGAACACTTTATCCCATTCCAAAAGACTAGTGATGCAACACATGTCGCAAATCTGTTTTTCAAGGAAGTTCTGAGACTTCACGGCCTACCCAGAAGCATTGTCTCGACTAGAGACACAAAATTTGTTGGTCATTTTTGCAGAACACTATGGAAGAAGTTGGGGACAGATTTGTCCTTCGGCTCAACTTATCACCCTTAGACAGATGGATAGACTGAGGTGGTGAACAAACGTTTGGGAAACTTGTTCAAGAGTCTGGTCACTGAGCATCATAATCAGTGGAATCAGATTCTTCCACAAGAATAATTTGCATCCAATGACTCACCATACAATAGCACTAGAAAGAGACCATTCCATATATTGTATGGAATGCAACCCATGGGAGTATTTGAGTTGAGAGACTTGGAATAGAGTGATCTCAGAAGCGTTGGAGAAGAATATTTTGCTGCATAAATGCAAATGCTTCATAGACAGATCAGAGGATAGTTGTAGATCTCTAGCCAAGAGTACAAGCATAGAGTTGATCAACATCACAAAGAACTTCAATTTGAAGTAGGAGATCAGGTTCTGGCACATCTCAGGAAAGAAGCGTTCCCTAGCGGAACATATAACAAGTTAAATATGAAGAAGATAGGGCCATGTAAGATCTTAAGGATGTTTGATGCAAACACCTATGAGATTGAGCTTCCAGATGATGTGGGAATATCACCCATATTTAACGTTTCATACCTGTATCCTTACAGGAAAAATGACACAGAGGGATCATAAGATCAAGCGAAGATTCAGTGGGAGAAACATATGCCTATATCATAAAAACCATAGATGGAGAATATCATTGATTAGAGGATTGGCAAGAAGACCAGGAGGAAGACCTATTTTGAATATCTGGTCAAGTGGAAGAGACACCCAATAGACGATGCCAGTTAGGAAAATGAAGCTAATATCCAAAAGCATGGAAAATCAGTACTGTAACTCATGGACACGAGTCCATGAATTTTTTTTGTTCAGGGGAGTATTATGTAAGAGCATCGTCAATGACGTCAGTGAGCGTGCGTGGCTAGACAACGCATCCCCGAGAATCGTTTTGGAATCCAAAATTGCTGGTATTTATTGAGGATTTTAGTTACTGAGGATTTTGGTTACTTGATCATGAGTGATCATTTTCACTTCTAGTCGTGAATGTAACATAATTAGGAAACAGATAGTTTTTTCAAGAAAATGAGTAGTTGGGAGGGAACCCTAAGGACCCTCTGAGTTAAACAGAGGTTTGTATGCCCAAGTGAGGCTACTGCGAGATAGTAAAAGGATGTTGAATTTGTAATTGTTGTTTGATTTTAGCTATAGCCATTTTTCTTTTGAATGAAGATAACAGAGGAAAATTGATCCAATGTATGGTGTGAATATTGTTTTCAATTTCCCGTTGTTGTTTATTTCATGAATGAATGAATCTAACTACGAGTTTATGACATTGTGAAATGTTTGTATGAGTTTCCATTTTTTTTTATCTTCTATTAAGCTGGCACATGGTGTGCATACAGAGCACAAGGAGTGCGTTAACAAGATCTATTTTGATCCTGAAGCTCAAAAGAGATAGCACAAAATCTTCCCTTTGCAAGGAGTGCAAAGCAACTGTTGTAAGTCGTGCACAGTCATCTGCAAGAATTCAAACCTTACGTAAGGATCTAGTACAAGGAGTGCACAGATTTGAGATTCGACTAAGTGTCGAAGTGACCCTGTAAGAAGTCGAAGACTCAGAACAGAGGGACGCTAGGAGGGCGTGCAAAATTTATTTTCAAGAAATCCTTTGGTTGGAGTTTGATGAAATCCATGAAAATGAAAGAAGTACATGGGAGATGGAAATATTCGAAGGAAGTGGAAGCTTGGGATGGGGAGCAACAACTGTCGTCAGATCAACTACATAGGAAGATATTTGGCCATCAAATATCACATCCAGACACTTAGAAGAATGTGCAAAGGAGGTCAGATATGGACCATTATATCTGAGCACGTGGACCAACATTCGTTGGATCTACAGGTAAGCACATGAACCTTAACCCTTTGGGAGTGCACAGGGCAAGCAACTCGCAAAACCCAAGTTCGCTAATTAATCTCAAACGTCGGATCACGAAGAATTGAGGACCGTCGATCTGAGAGTAGAATATTTTGGGATATTGGGATTTTGAAGCACGAAGGAAGTTGTTCTCTGAAATCGAGAAACGTGAAATCACGATTTGCGAGAGAAGAGATCTAGACCATCGGATCATAGGGATTGTGGACCGTTGATATGACGTAAGCGAAGCTCAAATTTTAGATTTTGGAAATTGGTAGAAGGAGAAAATAAATCTTCCAGAGGCGCGAAACATGAAACCACGAAGCGCTCGGGAGAAAATCCCCTGGTCATAGCGAGGGGTCACATCGTCAAAGGTTAAGGGAGGAGATAGCATGTGCTAGGGCCCACCTAGGGAGTTTGGAGATCAGAGAATTGGGGGTTGGTTCGCATGCAAAACCTGACTCGCGAAGCGCCTTTTTGTTAAGAGCGTTGTCACAGCCAGTGGTCACGTGTAAGAGGGGCTTAGCCAGAGAAGAGCTAGTGCTCGTTAGGCGTTGAAATTTGAATAGTGCCCAGGAGAGGGCCCAAGGGTCTCATATGCTCTGCGCATTGGGAGAAAGGACCTGTGTAAGTGGTTTTGTGGTGTAGAAGAGACCCTAAGAGTCGATCTGACTCAGTATCTTGATCGATCCTTGACTGGGAGGTCAACAACCCCGAGGGAAGAAGGGTGGTCTGTGTCAAGCTCGCTACAATCACGTATAACCATTTCAATAAACCTTAATATAATATAATATATTATATTATACCCCTAAAAAAGTATGCCCAGGTTTTAAAATTCTCCAATAAATAATTTAATATTGGAAAGGAAGGAAAGATTTATGGGTCCTCACCTTAGGTTCTTCCCTGCAATTCTTCATTGTTTAAATTACCCTGAGTTCTGAAGTTCTAGAGTGGACCCACTCATATTACAAGGTAATATAAATACAATGAGTAATTTTGAATTATAATATAATTAATTTCAAATAAAGGGTTTTTATATTTAATTAGGTTAATTTGATCGGAATTAACTATAATATCATATAATGGATTATATTAATTTTCTTTGCAATTTTTTTACAGGGAAAGGTAGGGTTTGGATCTCTGATGATTATAGCTCGTGAGATCCACCACCCAGTTATCCCAGAGCCCTGGAGCTCTGTTTTCCTAGATTTTCGAAGACTATGAGAAGGTTTAATCATTTGGTCATCATTTATACCCTAGTGTATTTTGACATTAAAAATAATAATATATTATATTCTCTTTGTCTCATGCCTTTAACGATCTAGGAACTTTAGCCTGCATTTTCATAATAAAATAATAACAATAATAAAAAAATATGTATAAAAAAATAAGAGAAAGGAAAATATAATTTTCCAATCTTTGTAAAGTTATTTAATAAAAGTTTATATTCCTAGGAAATTTTTCCATCCTGGAAATTAAAGTATAATTATAATCTCACCCTTCTAGTGGGTAAATGAGTAGAATTTTATTTCCTTATTGTTGTAGGAAAATTTCCCTACAGACAGGTGAATTCGCTCTTGGATCTTAGACCCCTATGACTAAGACAGAAAAGTGCTAATGTTGAACACTCACTTTCCTTTAAGCATAGCTAAGCTAGTCAATAAGGAAGAGGAAGAAAGTATGAGTACATTTTTACAAAGTTTTTCCTCGCTCAGTCGAAGTAGAGTCTTGATCCCCAAGCCTTTCAACAAGTCTTGCAATCCAAAAAACCATGAAGACAAAGCATACTTCCTATTCTGCCATGATTATTTTAAAGCTAGATTTATCCAAAAGACAAGCTCATGCAAATGTACACAATATTGAAGGAAACAGGCCAAACACATGTATTAATGAGAACTCAGAAGAGATACTTACAAACCATAGATGAAGTCACAACAGCCTCTCCAAGTCCTCCTCATCCAACCCTTTCACAAAGATCCCAAGCCCATAAGTTTGATACCTCCAATTTTCTTCCACTATATTCCTTATGAGATCATAAGTTTGGTATCTCTAAACTCCTATATTCCTTACCTCTATGGAAAGCTTTAGTTATATAGGATTTGGGGCCTTAACCACCATGGAGAGGATCTATCATAAGATCCACTAAAAAAGGGATCTCTAAGATATTTAGGGAGAAAATATTTCTTAAGGATTTTAAGGAGGAAATATCTCTCAAGGATTTTAAGGAGGAAATATTTCAACCATCTATGAGGTCCTCCACCTTCCCTAAAAAATAGGAAACCAAATGTGAGGTGGATTCTCACACTTAATTAATTTTTTTTCATGAATATTAATAATAATTCATGTGCACTTGGTATTTTGGCCTTCATGTAATATATCTCTCGTCCACATTGACTAGGGATTGTGACATAGGTTATTCCATGGTGTCGAGGTGTATGAGACACTTATATGACACTTACGACACTTAGGGAGAGGTACCTAGGTGTGCAAATTTCATGTGTAACAGAATGCCCCCTAAAGTGTCAGGTCAGAAGAGAGAATGATGGACGAAACACTTTACAAATCCTTAATGCAAGGGTGTGGAGTTGGAGAACCTGGAAGAAGTTGCAAACAACCATCAAACAATATTAATAGCTATTTCATTTCCAAGGAAATCATACCTATGCTCGGAAGACAATATGACTCAAAGCACGGTCACCGAAAAATACACTGTGGATCTATGAAAAATATTGACTAAGGATATCGCTACCAAAGATACAATGTGGATGCATACCTCCATGACATGAACTGATCGTAGCCACGAAAAAATACACAGTGGAGATACGAGATGATAAAACATAGTCACAAACCAATACAATGTGGATCTATGTGATAGTCTATATCAACATGCTCAAATGATCTCCTTCGTAGCCTGGGAAAAGCAACTAATAGAGATAAATCTCAACCCAGGTTCTTCGTCCCAATCCCAATGTGGTACGAATCTATCCATGCGAATAGATTTTTTGATGTCAAACATGCTAGAAACCACTTGATTACCGGTCATTGAGGTAAACCATTAACAAGTGCGAGGGAAATCACCAATGATGTCAATGACTCCCAAGGTACCCTAGTACATTCCAATGAATGTGAATAGATGAGTTGAACTCGAAAATTCATGGAATCATTCGATCAGAGGTCAATGATGTAAACCCATTTTTGGAAGTGAGGAGGCCTGCCATTAAGACATGTAGGTCCCAAGGTACTAATTGGTTTCTATGTCTAATTCCTAGATGATTTGTTGAATTCGACAGGAAAAGACTTGTCGAAGGATGGTCTTGATGTATCCCCCATCAATGACATGAATCTGACAGAGGAAAGTGATGTAAGATGGCGAATCAAATGAGTATGGACTGACACAGGAAATGGAAACTAGTAATACTGTAGATGGATGGTTTGAAGTGAAACTTCCCTTGAACATGATGAGGCACGACAACTGACTTGGCAACATTAACTCGACGAGTACCAAAATTTAATGTGAAGTTAAGAGCACTCTTCGATTGGACGAAAAAGTATGGTGATACATGTAATTGGTATGACTTAGAGACAAGCATATTACCCAACTATAAGATGAGATGCAAATAGGTGCCATGTTAAAGGGAGACAAAAGATACCATAAAGGATTCTCAAAAACAACTTGACCCACTTCCTTCAATTTTCCCCCACCCATATAGATGAGTACCTCTTTTTAATTTAACAATCTCAAGGAGGGTAACACATGATCAATATAACTCACCTTTGGTAAGTACCTCTTCCTTTGTTTAACGAACTGGAAGAAGTAAGGGTTCGTTCCCATATGGGTCCTTCAACATGTAGTTTAGTGAGTCCACAAAAGGAAAACTCGGTGGTTTTTCATGTTTAGAGAGTATGAAAAGAACTTAAAGGTGACTCCAGGGTTGTCCTTTTTTGTAATTTTAGTCTCGTGAGGATGAAAAAGAGATAAACTACCACTCAAAAAATTCCCTTTCAAACCTTTTAAAGAGTGTGAAAGGAAGCAAGATCACTCGAAAATATTTTCATGTTTACAGAGTCTGAAAATATTTTAAAGGAGACTTGAAGGGGTTTCTTTTTCATATAACCTTTACAATTTTGAAAAAGTGATAAAAGTCGACTCGGTTACATTCTCATGTTTTTTCGAGCGTAAGAAATAACAAAGACTAAGCTTGGTATTGGTTTCATTTTTATACAGGCTTGAAACAAAATTAAACTATGCTTGTAAATTCCCAATGTAATTTCCAAGGGTTGGAGTACCCATGGATGGTTAGTACTCTTCTCCCAGCTTGAAAAGATAGTGGCCTAACTCCAGAATGAGAATCAAAACTGGAGACATGCCCCCCCAAGATTAAATTCATTCACCAACTTTGAGGTTGCCACCAATTTCTATACTAGATGGAGAAAAATGATATAGGTGGATGAAATGAAGGTTGAAATATGAGACCAAATGAAAGAATCGACTAGACATCTATGAGATCTAGCTAAAGACTTGAATCGATAGCTACAAGATCTAGCAAAATACTCGACTTGGTATGAGAGGTGATTTTTTCATTTTTTAACGAGCTTGACACAAGAAAAAGAACTATGCTCAGGGCTCTAGGTTCAATCCCCAGATTTTTGTTTCATTGTTTAATGAGTTTTCTATAGAGAGGAAAACTATGCTCATAACCTCTATTTCATTTTTTAACGATCTTGCACAGAAAAGAAAAACTATGCTAGTATCTTTTGTTTCATTTTTTAACGAGATTTCCATAGAGAGGAAAACAATTCTCATGACTTCTGCTTAATCAAGGCTTCCAAGAGGATAATTCTCTAGAAGGAAACCATGTTAAGGGACAAAAATCGGTCATGGATTCCAAGAGATATTCACTGGATGGAAGAACAATGCTCTGGAAGGAACACATGTCAAGGGCCGCGACATGGGTAAGGAGATCATTCTCTGCTAACCCTATCGAAGAGATCACCATGTCAACTACCGGATCCAAGTCAGAAGAGGTTGAGCTTGCAGTGAGAGGCTCATCTTCATCAACAATTGAAGACATGGGAGATAACGCCACATAATTGACAAATGGTAGGAGCGATAATGTCTGCATATAAGAACCATTTAGGGAGCTCATTGAGTTGGTAATCAAGTCAGGACCAATGCATGAAAGTTGATCAATAGCCATACTTATTCCATTGTGAGGGAGAGATATCACACGAAAAAAAGCGAAGACGATAGATTTCATGGCATAGACATAATCTCTCCCAAGGATTAATCCAAAATCCAAGGGGTCTTGGACAACCATAACATCAATAAAGAAAATTTTCCCTCCCAAAGTTATGGGAAACTAAGGAAGGACTCCTAAAGGGTGAATGGTTCTTCTGTTAAAAGATAATAGATTCTTCGTAACTAGTACAAGATGAGGATAACCAAAAGGTTGCCAAGTAATAGAGGATAAAATACTAATGGACAAACCTTCATCTATTAATGTCTAAGGAATGTCCCTACCACAAACCTGTACTATAATATTGAAATAAATGTGAGAGGGAAGACGTGGTCCAGTTAATGCACCCCAATAAAAAAGGATGGCCTCATTACTTGGAGCGGGTTTCATGGGAGAAGGAGGAATTCCCCCCATCATAGTAGATTATGTATCAACGAGAAAAACATGGGTAGTATCAGGTTTACTTTCTAGAGGGAGAGTAGGATCGACCGATGATGGGATCAGATCGACCACTTGGGTTTTATTCTCTAAGGGGAGAATGGGGTCGATAGATGGAAACAGATCGACTGCTTGGATTTCACTCTCCAAAGGAGGAGTGGGATCGACCAATGGAGGAACCGGATCGAAAACTTTGGGTTCACTCTTTAGATGAAGATAGTATAAAAAAAATTCATAAATTAAACTTACACAGTTCTAGAACATAGTATAAAATTTTCTCTGATCTAAACACTACAGAGATCTAACCAAGTATATGTATCTAGAAAACAGATAGTGTTGCGACTGCTGAAAGGGGTTCCCTTTTCCACCCAACCGTAGGAACACCAACTCTTGGATGGATTTACTGTTGGCCACCCCCTATCTATATCATGATTCTCCGAGAGAGACCCTTCCTTCTATTCAGTAACAACTAGGGATGGAGGCCACTCTCCTCCTCCCACAAGAACTTGGAAGATAAATTTTCTCTCCACCAAGAAAGGGGATGTACAATGAGTGCTTCCTTAGTCACTCATATTCTATGCAACCCCGTTTATGATCTTGGACTAAAAACGCTTCCCAACAAATTCTTGTACCCAGAACAAATTCTTTTTTTGGTTCTCTTTCAAACCAGAGAGTTTCACATGGTCTCCCTCTTTAGAAAATGGTCACCAAACTCACCTTCTTGCCTCCTCTCTACTCATAAAATGGATCTGAGACTCAACTGACTGTATACCCTTTTCTCTTCTCTCTATTTTTCATTTTCTCTTGGCTTCTTCAGTATTATTTTCGTGGGTCAAATTCCCCAATTTGCCAGTCAGTCCAAAATCCCCTAGATGGGTACTTTTATGCCCATGCTTCTAAGACAAGGTAGTTCTGGTACAATGCCCATTAATTTTCATAAATGTGGGAAGATGATAGTTCATCTACCAACTCCCTCCATTAACCAGAATTCTAGAAAAATGGGTAATCTGGATTTTTCTTGATTATTAAATTGGCAAAGGAAAATTTCCTCCATTTCTTCTCATGCATCATGATATACCTTGGGAAACCCCTTCAACATTTATGCAACGGTTTCCATTTTACATTAGTAGCATAAATATTTACACTATCATTTTAGCAAAATATAGTTATATTTACAAGCTAGGGGAGATAGGGGTATTACAATCCCCTCCCCCTTAAAGGAATATTTTCCTAGGTGTTGTTTGATGGTGTGTTTTGTATCTTATCAACACTAATCATGTCTTATTCTTTTAGCTTCTTCAACAATGTTGTTCCTCTTTCTTGGCCCAGTCTTTTCTAGACTCCTGGCCTTTGTCACATAACTACAATGATTTCAAACAACAAGAATATTAATTTCAATTTCATGAAAAAAAAATTTATTGTTGTTTAAAACTCAAGAGGAATCTCCATATTAGCACAATACTTATCTATGGAATTTTATGGATCCACATCCAGCTGGTTGTCTTAATAACTTAGTCCATTGTTTCCTTGGAATACCCATTGTGTTCATGATCCCAACAAATAATTTACATGAATTATTGAAGTCTCCTCTTTATTGCAGTCACTCACCCTCCAGGCCCAAGCTTAGGCATCCTCTTCTCCATTATACAGTCCCTCAGATGATCCATCTTTCCTTGCCAAGGATTTCACGCACAAGAAGAATTTTAGAGACTTAATTAGGTCTTATAGTTGAGGCGTCTATTTGAATTTATCTACCAAGGCATACCTCCATCTTGTGTTACCACAACACAACATATTCTATGGTGATCATGGATTATCACAGGGTTCTGATGTCACAACAATAACCTTTCTCTATTCTTTCACAACTTGACATACATCATATGTCCCTCCCAGATAGATATTTCATCTCACCTATGTCACATACATAAAATAACCATGAGATGTTATCATCAATTCCAATTTATAATTTCTTTAAAATATATCACCCACATATTTCCAAATTCCACATTTTTATTTTTATATATGTTCCACAGAGGAACCAAATTCACAAGCATGAGATATTTCTTCTTAGAACAATTTGGCTCATCATGCATTGGTCTTCCTTATGGGCTTTACTTATGCTTCGATATCCAAGACCATTATTCCTGCAACTCCATCTTCACATAGCCAAATAATGTTAGTTATCATGCACATTAAATCTTCCAAACTGTGCATACTAAAAATGAAATCATTTTCATCTATTCAATGATACAATGAAAAATGAAAATATCAGTATTTACGCATGCAAAATTTCAGCGTACCAATGTTTCCAAATGCAATTCAAATATTAAATGGCTTTAATCAACATGCCAATATTCATGGCCACATTCATACCCAATGCATCCTTTCATTGATTTCAAGTTTTCCACACTTTATGACAAGGAATTATCCATGGTGTGTTGGAGCTCAACCAACCTCCTCACCATATAAATCATTTATTATCATTCATTGTTATATAAGTATTGTGCTTCTTGCTATGAGTTGATCATGTCCTCAATTTAACATATTATAATATGAAACCCAAGTTTTATATTGTTTCATATAAACACTTTTCTCATTACTGGTAGAGAGTGGTGCCAATACTCATGGCGACCCACATCATTTCTTTAACACCCTTACATTCCAGGTAGAGGGTTGGAAGGTCCTTCTTCTTAATGGACAATCTATAGTCTTCCCTATTATGCAAGTATGCATTTCCTCAATGCATTCAATTCAATGTGTTTCCTATGAGTACTTGTGTTTCCAATCACTCTTGATTTGTCAATGTACCCATGACACTATTGCTTCATGAATTTTATAGCAAGGATTATTAATCATCCTTGACTGGAATATATTTCCTCTCTCTATTATTCAAATTATTCTTTCCTAAATCTTACCCTTCTTAGGTAGCAATGACATACAATAGCCATTCAAAATTATTTTCATATCGGTAAGAAATTAAAATACTTCAGAGGAGATTCTTATTAAATCCATTCATACCTTATGTTACAAAAGCATGAACATTTTTATACTTGTTTTGGTTGTCAACACCCTTTTTATGATTTTTACCTCATTTGTAGTGGGCCATGGGGCTCCCAAATTCCTTTAAAAAATATTTCAACAACAACCTTCTTGCATTTATCCTTTACCATAGGTTATCTACCATTGGAAGATGTCCTTTCCAAAAAAATCCAATCATTTCCTTCACAAAACATGCATTATCAAATTCCAAATCATGTCAGCCATGATGTTAAGTGAAATAGATGTATCTAAATCAATAACGCATTCTTAGATATGCCCCAACATATATTTATGCACTGTATCACATTACCCTCAACGTTTTCACGAGTGAAAACGTAATCAAGTCCCTAGATTTCTCGATCGTCACACTTTTATCACCATTCTCATGCTAAAACACTCACACACAACAACATATTGTCTCTTCATCCTAGAGAAACAAAATACACAATAAGAAAAAGGATTTAAGGAACTCTTCCCTCTTTCCAAATCCTTCTACACGGTCTAGACTTTTCATCTTAACTGAACTATTCCCATGGAATAATTGTATTTACACGTTTGAATGGATTTAACCAAATTTATACTTTTTTGTTCATTTTTCTTTCACCGGTTGTACTTATTCCCACAACTGTTCTTTTAAGGATTACAACTTTGTTAATAAATTCATAGTTTTAAAGTGAGAAACATATTCCTTATTGTATTCTTATTTGATTGTACAATCTACTCCCTATTGGGGTATTTATGTTGTTTTCCTTGAGTAGTCTTGGTTAGGTTCACCTTAAGTTTCTTGGATAATTAAGCAAGCTATGATAGCAAGATTTTTTTTTTTTTTGGTTCACAGTGAGTTATGAACATGTACATTCTATACATTACTATTTAGACATCAGAATAGTCAGCATTCATTTTTTACGCTTCCATTCATGAATTATGTTTTAGAATGTAATATGGGATTCTTATATATATAGCCTTTCATCCCACTTCCCAATTCTCAGTAGCCATTAAGGTTGTGACTATGTTCTCCTGACAGAGTCTTTACACAGTTCCTTCATAGGGAACTCCTTCAACATGCAACTCTTTCATTGCACACCCATCACTTTCTAGAGTGGCCTTAGCTTCATTATTTTATAGGTTTACTAAAAATTCCATAAGGGATATAAGAATGCATCTTTATTATGCATCTATATTATATTCATTGTTAAGTTAAATTACATTCATAATGCACTTAACCACATGCATCATCATAAGCCTATGTGTGTTTTCCATAGGTGTACTTTACATCTCACATGCATATTTACTTTAACATAATTTAATTCATTATTGTTGACAATCATTCTCATGCAGATCGCATAGGCATAATCATGTCGCCTTTTATTGTGACAAAAGGGCCTCCTTCTCATTTATTATTTTAACAATTTATTCTAGCTTTTCCCGAGGAAAGGGGATACATCCTCCTCAATTTATTATTCTATCAATATAGTCAGACCCTCCAACATAGGGTTAGCCATGCATCCATGGCATTGCTCATATATGACAAGTACACACATTGCCTCACAACCTAATTGATATGGAAGTCATATTATACTTTTAAGCATCTATACATATATTGGTATATATGTAGGTGCATCACTTGCACCCCCTTTTTCCTCATTCATTCACATTGATAATTTAGTTTTAATATTAGTGTTCTTTAGTGATACATTATAGTCAATTAGATGACTAGTCTCACAGTCATAATTCATATTGATGCTACCCTCTCTACATGGAAACTACCAACAAGGGTCACTTTTTCCCTTTCTACTATAAAAAACTTCCATAATTCAGAATTGAGATGGGTAGTTATTGTACTACCCAAGGAAGTAAGATAACCACTTCTAGTCTCTTCTTCATGCCTCAATTCATTCTTGGTCAACATATCTATACAATGGAATATTTTCATAAACTCCCTCTTATTGTTATCTGAATATATCAAGTCATATCCATATGGCTACCATCCACCTATGGATGTTAATATGATCCACTAGTCATCCAAAGGTGTTTTGACACCTCCTGAATCAAACCTTGAATCGGTCTCTCATTAATCCTTATAGTCCTATGTTATTAAGGTAATAGGTTGCAATATTATCATCATTTCATTCTTGTTGTTAACTCCTACTGAAATAAGTCCATTCTCATCTAAAAGGTCCATTAGTAGACCATAACTTACAACCCACGATAGGTTATAACATGCCTAAATTTACATGTTCAATATTTTTCCATGTGAATTCTAGGATATCCTTATGCACCAATCTTTTTACCTATGTATGCAGTGCAAATATATTCCACTTTCTTACCTCTTTGCATAGAAACACACTTAAGTTATTAAGTATTTACAATCCATTAGCACATCCACGATCCCTTGTACTTTCTCATGTCACTTTACTTCTTTCATGAAGGTTATGATCTTCCAATAGGGATCATTTTTACTTTGTTAAAGGGGTTATCCCATTAGACGGTTTCAATTAAGACAATACAAGTAAGTTGACCTCACATATTTCCATAAGACTTCTATACATGGGGAAATATAATCACAAGGTGTAATATCATATTTAAGCAACAATTGTGATTACCAAAGGCTTCATAAGCCCATATTTGTAGGAAACCTTGCAACCTATTCAATTCATTCACATCCAAGTATTTATATTAGCTCCTATCATCATAGTCTCACTCCTGAAGGAGTGGCTATCATTCCCCCAAGGTAAAAATATGATTCTTCTACTATAATCCAACAAGATTCGATTTGTGTTGAGTAATTCCCAACAAAATTTAAATATACAATCCTTCTCCTAAAGGAGCTTATGTAGGTAATTTCCTTTTGATATAAAACACTCTAATCAATATCCTCTTAGCCATGGTAAACTAGTCTCATGAATTTTCTTCGTCCCATCCAGGCATATTGTTTCAATATTTTTTTTGATAGATAGGGTAGGGTAGGGTGCCCTCGACCTTAAAAGCTTTAGAATAAAATTAATTGACTCTTTCACGAGTCCAAGCAGGCCAAGTGTTGTTTCCTTCTCAGATACCACTTTGTCACACACCTGAACCCTAACTACCTTTTTAAGGGATGGGGTATAAATTTTTCACTTAACCTATACCCATGGCCCAATAATTACTGAAGTCTTTACTTTATATTTTCCCTCTTAAAAATGGTTTAACACTAACACAATAAATTACTCATATGATGGTTATGATTAATTGATGCATGAGCATCATAAGAAAGCCATCAAAGAAAGTGTAAAGTGGAGGATAGTTGGAAATGCACCAACGCACATTTTGAGAATGTTTTGAATTCGAATGAGGAAACATTAATGTAATAGATGTGGGACATAATTTCCCTTAAATGATTCTGAGTTGTAAAATAGATCTTGAGCGTTGCTCACATTTGTTGGATATGAAGGCATTTATTTGTAATGAATGTAAAGTAGTTGTATATTTTAATTCGATTGGATAGCTTAGAGTTGTAAGAAGGAAAACTCATAAAAATACACCCTCGCATGTATTGTAGGGTAGCAGATTTGTAATAGTAAGATGTAGATATGTAGAGAGCCAGAAGAGAGAAAAAAAGAACAGAGATTGTAGGATTGTCTGAGAAGATAGTTGATTATATTGAACCATGTACAGGAGCACTGGAATTAATATAAGAATGCTTTGATTTTATTTCATGGTGTTTCCTTGGTTACCATTTACATCTGTTTAAATGGTATGTTTACAGTTTTCTTATATTCTCTATTATGCATTTTGTTTCAATGCGCTGTGTGTGTATGCTCTTTATTTCATGGTGAATGTATAAATTCTATGAGAGGAGAAGTATGATTTTCAATTGTATCTCATCCTAAGAAGTCCTGCAAGGAGTGCAGTGAACGTTCGCAAATTGTGCATTGACAAGGGTCTCAGTTTTATCTCAAAAAAGATTAGAAGGGATACCGTTGTTCTCATATCAGTAGAAGTGAAAGTATAGCACAGAGCTATGCAAGGTGTGTGCAGGCCGGTCTAAGTCTTATACTTACTCAAGCAAGGAGAAAGGTTGAAGAACTGTTGTTGCAAGGAGTGCACAAAGTTAGAAGTGTAGAAATAACTAGAGGTTATTTGTGGGTGCTGCAAGAAGTGTGTGCAGGAACCCTTACGATGTCTTGGAATTGCAATAGAAAATCTCAGGAAGAGATAGAACATTTGAAGTGTTCAAAGGAATAATGAGGTCTGCAGTCACCTCATAGAAGCCAAGTTAAGAAGAAGAAGACACCAAGGAAATTGGGTAGAAGTCCTTGAAAAGATTGAATGGACGGTTGAAATTCTTAGAGGAGGAATCACCAAATTTCTGCAGATCATTAGATCTAGTGGATCAGTGGGAAGGATAATGTTAAGCCCTAATATTGGATCATTACCCATTAATTGGGGAATATTATATTAGTAATGTTATTTTATTTATGTTGTCTTTAGGCCATTAGTTGTAATTATACCTCCTAGTCTCCTATATATACCAAGAAGACATTTCATTTTGAAACATCTTGAACTTGAACATTTAAGTGGGGTAAAAGGAGGTTTCCCCCTCGAAGAGGATTATTATCTGAAATTATCTCTTTTTCAAGGTGTTTATTACTTTTTCTGAGGTTTTTCTATGCTATATTGATATTTGGTTCTTAACATATGGTATCAGAGCTCAAGGTCTTGGGGTTTCGCTACTACATCTGAGACACCTTGGAATTTTTGCTATAACTTTTTTTCTACAACGTTTCAGAAGGAATTTCTTGGAGGATATTTAGTATATGTATCAAGGTATGTTGGGTTAAAAATTAATCTCTTGAGGCCTTATAATTTCAGAGATACAACCTATACAAGATAGGGTTCTGGAATCATCTTGAACGGAGTCATTGCAGAATTTTCGCTATAAAAAATTCTCTGTAATGTTTCAGACCCTAAACTCCAGAGGATATTTACATAAATTAGTAAAGTATATGTGTTAAAACTTTCAGCTTCTGGGTAATCTTAAATTTGTAGATACACCTTGTGTAAGATAGGGTATCTGACTAGTCCTATTGACTAGTCGCAAGAAGGTGTTCTAGGTAAAACAATCATAAATTATTCCTAGAGTATACAAATTGAGTGGGAATGGATTCATTGGATCATGGACTATCTTTAGTATTTTTGGTGCTAGTTTCATAATTTTATATCAATTATTTTGTGCGGGGCACGCCATACAAGTGAGATCTCCTGGAAAGGAAAACAATCGGCAAGTTGTGGGGAAGTTACAGTAAATTCCACTCGGAGCATCCAATTTTGATCAGAATTGTGGAATTGCAGAGAAGAAATATCAGAGAACTTCATAAAAGAAATTTCATACTCAGAAGGGCCAAAACTTGGGAGATACAACAGAATAAATATTGTCTAGCAGAACCACCTCAAAATCAAGGTTCAAAAGTGATACTTGGCCAACATGCCACCAAAAAAGGGAACTTCTACACCAAATAAGCCTCTAGAAAATCCTACTTGGACTCTTGATGAAGGTGAAGAAATGCATAGGGACATAAATGAACTGCAAAAGAGGACGGATTCAATGGAAGATAAGTTGGATACTAAGATGGATTCAATGGAAGCTAAGTTGGATACTAAGATGGATGGTTTAAAAGGGGAGATCATGGAAGTATTGAAAATTTTTGTAACAGAGTAGACACCTGAAAGTGAAAATGCATCCCATGAAATTCAAGATGAGGACACAAGGAAGGTGAATCAAGAATGGAGAAAATCCAACTTTGGTTTGAAGACCAACCATGTTCCTAATATTGATATGAGGAAGTTTGATGGCAAGGACCCAATCACATGGATACTTCAGATGGAGCAATTCTTTGATCTCCATAATGTGCCACATACACAAAAGGTACTTCTTTGAACCTAATCAATTTGTATGGTATCGATGGATTTTTTCTCGCAAATCACTCATCACTTTGGACAATTTTCACAGAAGAATTGATAGCACACTATGAGGATACAAGGAGCAGTACCTTCTTTAGCCAATTGATATATCTCAAGCAAAAGGGTTCAATTACCGAGCACATTGAGAACTTCCAAAGATTGAATATAAAGGTAATTGATATTCCAGATGAGCACTTGATTGATGTATTCATAGGAACTTTAAAGGATAACGTTCAACATGAGGTTCACCTTTGGGAACCCAAATCATTGGAGAATGCATTTAAAGTGGTAAGAAATGTTGAAAGTAAAAATATGGCTATGGCTACTAGAAGGACCAATCCTAACATCAATAGAGAGAACAATGCTCCTTCTTCTAAAACACCTCAACCTACAAATTTTACACCTCAACAATTGGAGGAAAGAAAAGCAAAAGGTTTATGCTTTAATTGTGATAGAAAGTACAGTAAGGGACAAAATTGTGGTGAGAATAAATTATTCTACATAGATTGTGAAGAGGAAGAAGAACAAGAACAAGAACCATCTCAAGATGAAAAAGTAGAAGCAATTTCGTCTAAAGAGTTGACTCCCATGATATCATGTAATGCATTGGCTGGAATTAGCACTCCTCAAACCCTCAATATCGAAGGATACATCCAAAAGAAAAAGGTAATAGTCCTAATTGATTCTGGCAGTAATCATAATTTCATTCACTATAAATTAGCCAAAGATCTCAATTGCTTTGTATATCCGACGCAAGAGTTTAAAGTAATGATTGTAGATGGAGGAACTATCAATTGCTCAAGAAAATGAAATAAGATCAATCTTACTATGGGGGTATATGTAACGAATAGTCCAATGATTTCTATACCCATGGGTGGTGCATATGTTGTACTATGAATCCAATGGTTACAATCATTAGGAACAATGGATTTTAATTTTCAAGAACTTATCATGAAATTTTCATTGGAAGGAAAAGAAATTGAGTTAAGAGGTATCACAAGGAAAATCAGTAAGGTGATAAGCTCTAACGACATGAAAAAATTATTGAAAAAGGGGCATCAAGGTGTTATTGCACAACTATGCTCACTAGATGTTCAAACATCTAAGCCATCTATTCCTCAAGATCTCCAAAGGATCATTGATAAGCATTCC
>ML780525.1:421967-432833 GCA_009831015.1 Picea engelmannii | reverse complement strand
TAACTGGTTATAAATGACAACAATGGGTAGTGAATAAATGTTGAATGCTAATTGATGAGTTTTTGTGCAAGAGGGAAGTTTTGGGAAAAAGAGCCCCACACTCATTCACCCCCCCTCTAAGTGTGGTAGGTGTGTCCAACAACTTCTATGACAAGGTATTTTTGGTACAACACCCATTCATTTTCATAAATGTGGGAATATGATAGTTCATCTACCTATTCCCTCTATTAACCACAATTCTAGAAAAATGGGAAATCTCGATTTTTCATGATTATTAAATTAACAAGGGAAAATTTCCTTCTTGATTTCCTCTCATGCATCATGATCTACCTTGGAAAACCCCTTCAGCAATTATGTAACACTTTCCATTTTACATTAGTAGCATAAATATTTACACTATTCTTTTAGCAAAATATAGTTATATTTACAAGCTGGGGGAAATAGGGGTATTACACAGTCTCAGTCTTTTACAGAAGAAATCTATGGTGAAAGGTTATCCCATTATAAATGAATATAAAAACTCTAGTGAGAGTTGTATTTTGGCCAAAAACCAAAGGAATATTTTTCCCAATGCTTCCTATAGAGCAAAATAACTTCTCAAGATAGTGCATACAAAACATTGTGGTCTAATGCAAACTCAGTCAATAGGAGACAAATTTTATTTTCTAACATTCATTGATGACTTTAGTAGGAAAGATTGGTTTTATTTTCTCAAACAAAACTAAGAGACATTTGAAAAAATCAGAGAATTTAAATCTTTGACAGAGAAACAGAGTTGCAAATACATCAAAGTACTCACATCAAATTGAGGAAGTGAGTATGACTCCAAAGAATTTGCATCATATTGTAGGAAACATGGGATCAAGAGATAGTTTACCCCAAGATAAACTCCACAGTAGAATGGAGTTGTTGAAAGGAAGAATTAGACAATAATGAATATGGCCAGAAGTATGTTGAAGGCCTCGAATTTGTCAAATGAATACTAGAGTGAAGCAGTGGCATGCTCAGTGTATATTTTGAATTTTTCACCAACTAGCAGTTTGGAAAATCAAGTCCCTCAAGAAGCATGGAGTGGTATGAAATCAAGTGTTTCTCATTTTAAAGTTTTTTAGTTGTGTGTATTATGCACATGTTCTTGAAGAGCTAAGGAGAAATCTCGATGATAGAAGTGAAAGATGAATATTTGTTGGATATAGTGAATAGTATAAAGTATACAGGTTGCATAATCCTATTACCAAGAAATTGATAGTAAGAAGAGATGTGAAATTCCAAGAATATAAATTTTGGGATAACCAAACAAGTGAAATACTTGTAGATCAGATTCCTTCTATACAGATAGATAAGAAGGTGAAAGTTATAGGACAACAATCTTCTCCACCAAGACTTCAAAGATTGCAAGTACAAGACCAAGGAGAAAAAATAGAGAATAGTTCATATTCTTCTTCTAGTAATGATTCAGATCCCACTGTAGAAAATTTGAGGAACCAGAAAACAAGAATCTTGAGAGAAATGTATGAGCATAATGATGACATGGATCAACAACACACTTTTCTATGTTATCCTATCAACCAGTATACTTTGAAGCAACAATCAAAGAAGAAAAATGGGTTGATGCAATGAATGAATAAATTGAAGCAATTGAAAGAAATGACACATGGGATCTTGTGGATCTCCCTATAGGTAAATCCAACATTAGAGTTAAATGGGTGTATAAGACAAAACTCAATGAGAATTGAAAAGTATAAAACTAAAATGAAAGACTTGTAGCAAAAGAGTTTGCTCAACAACCTAGTATGGACTATGGAGAAACATTTGCTCCAATAGCACATTTGGATACTGTTAGAGTAATTTTGGTAGTTTCAGCTCAAAATAAATGGCCAATATATCAAAGGGACATTAAATAATCCTTTATAAATGTCATTTTATAAAAAGAAGTTTATGTGGATAAACCACTAAGATTTCATATTAAAGGTAAAGAGTACAAAGTGTATAGATTGAAGAAATCACTATATGGTTTGAAGCAAGCTCCAAGAGCCTGGTGAAATCACATTGATTCTTATTTTCTCAGCATTGGGTTCAATAGAAGTAGCAATGAACCCACACTTTACACCAAAAGAGATCATAAAGGTAATATTTTGATAGTTTGTCTCTATGTTGATGACATGATTTATACAGGAAAATTGTTGTTGAATGAATTCAAAGAATCCATGCAAAGTGAATTTGAGATGAATGATCTCAGTGTTATGAAATATTTTATGGGAATTAAAGTTGATCAATGTGAAAAGGGAATTTGTATCTATCAACGAAAATATTCCATAGATATTTTAAAATGTTTCAAAATGAACAAATGCAAGCCAACATATACACCAATTGCAACAGGTATAAAATTAAGTAAACACGATGAAGGAACGAAAATTGATTATACTATGTATAAGAGGCTTGTAGGAAGGCTTTTTTTACCTTACAACTACCATGCCATATATTATGTGTGTAGTGAGATTAATTTCTAGATTTATGGAATATCCTAAAATCTCTCATTGGAAAGTTGGGAAAACAAATTTGAGGTATATTTCAAGTACAACAAATTATGGAATTTGGTATTCGAATTCAAAAGATTATTAACTTGTTGGATATACAAATAGTGATTTTGCAGGTACTATTGATGATAGGAAAAGTACTTCAGGATACACATTTCTATTGGGTACAGGTTTAATTTCATGGGCTTCAAAGAAACAGCTCATCGTCACAATTTCTTTAGTAGAAAAAGAGTATGTCGCAGGAACTTCATAAGCTTGTCATCTTGCACATGAAGAGGAGGAGTCAAATGCTATATATTGTGACAACAATTTAACAATTGAACTATCTAAGAATCATGTGTTTCACCACAAGAGTAAACACATTGACACTCACTATCATTTCATCCGTGACATTGTCAACGATGGTAGCACCATGCTACATTTTTGTGGTTCTAAAGAACAATTAGAACATATATTCACCAAACCATTGGAAATAAAAACTTTTGAATTTTAGAGACAACACTTGGGCATTGATTGTGCTGATTTTTCTAATGATCGAAATTAAGGGGGAGTGTTGAATGATGTAATTTGTCCCTCATTACTTGTTTTTCTAAAACATATAGATGGATAGGAATATTAATTCCATAGATACGATAGGTGAAGTTTCATTTATTAGGTAGGTGAAGGATGGAGAATTCTAGAGAAATATCTCATCTCATGTATTTTGATTTTAGTTTTATATATGAATGTGAAAAAGAGATAAAGAGTTCTATTGTTGTGTGTGTGCATACTTTGTTTTGTGAATGTTTTCATGTGCTTGAACTTGAACAACATGTTAAATAACACATCAATTTCTAGTCACATATTTGGTTTTAAAATTTACCACTATGCCTAGTAGGGTTTACTTGTTTTTCAGTTTTCTGTGTTCAAACTACTTCATGCAGCTATATATACTAAGTGGTGGATTAGGTGTTCCATTGAGGGATATATAGGATCCCAAAAATTCATGAAATTCAAGAGGCCATATCATAGGATATTAATAGAAACTTGAATTGCAAATTAATACTCATATACCTCAATAGTAAACCAAATCTGTCTTAATTATGATTTCATAAAATAGAAAAAAGGATGAGTATAGCACTATGGAAAGATTCATAAAGAAGTCTTCACCACTGTTATCATACTCTTGTTTTTAATGAATTTTGTTAATTTATAGGTTACATATTTATATATATTATCTATATATACTCACCATTGCTACATCGATGATTGTCATTTATTCCAGGTAGGTATCTCATACAATGTATTTAGTATACATGTCTACAAATACATTGTCCAAAAATGTATGTCATATAATGTAAATCATGGTGAATGTTCTCTTGAATCTTGTATATGTTATTTATTTTGATTAATAATTATAGTGCTTACCTAGTGAGTTTGTCTCTAATGGTTAGAAAGTCTCAAACAATGTCCCCGAATGACAAGTTAGACGCAGTTGTTATTGCATAATTGTGGATATGGTTTCCTTTTTTTAAGGAAAATAACCAACAATCATTGCATTTGTTTTAAGTAAGAAGGTTTCTATTTCCTTCTATAAAATTATATTACAAATGGATATTTTTTTGACTAGAGATAGAGTCTCCACCCTAGGAAACCAACTCTGTCCCAGTGGAATTATCATGCATGTTCTTCCATGTTTCCATACTTGGTACAAAACCAAAAATAATAGATGCAAAATGGTTTTCTACCATTGTGATGGAGGGAATTGAGACCTAACATAGACTTTATTAAACTTAGACATCTAAGAACTAAAGCATTAAACCTAGTAACCATTAGAGAGAGTGACCTTTGGTGCCTGGAGGGAGGAGAATGGGCTTCACCACAAAAAATGTCTAGAGTGATGGAGATTCCTCCTACTCATGTTTTTCATCCATATCCAGACCGAAACGTCATTCCAACTGCTCCAGGAAAAAATACATGTCCTAAATCTTATTGCGAAACTCAAAAATCAATTGCTAGATGTTAGAAACAACCTCTAGAATTTGTTAGGAATTCTCTTCATTCATAGTTTGTTTCTTATCTGATTCAGGAGAATCCTTTCCACCTCATAAAGAACCATATATTCATCACATCAACGTTCATTCAATAAGAGGAGAGGCACCAACCCTCTCATTTTTCCCTTTAATTTTAAAATTCAATGTAATTTAAATGCAATTAAATGTTGTAAGGTTGGAAGAGCCGAGTTGATTCATTTGTACATGATGTAGTTAAGGTCAACTTTAATGGCTGACTGTAGGTTGATTTAGATCTGATCCAGACTACATGTTCATTCAATGTAATAATCCTCAGTAGTTAGGAATTTTGATGGAGATTAGACACCACTAGTGTAGTTGGAGGGAAAGGCTCAATGAGGCCCTCTTGTATAAATCATTGTAACATATGCCTAGTAGAGGATGTTGAAAGTTGATGAGAAAAAAATTGTAAGACAAAGAGAGAAGATGAGAGAGTTGAGACTCTGTTGTAGTCCAACCTGCACATATTGTAATCATGCATTCAAATTAATGGAAAGAGCATTTATTCCTGCCTATGAGTTTTTTGTGTGTTTATGTGTGTTATGAATGATTGTTGTGTTTTATATATGTTGTAAATGCTTGTGATAGGTTTCATCTGTAGTAGGAAGATAAGATTATTTATCTTTGTGTTTTTTTTTAATCGTTATGGGTTATTTATATGAGTGCAAGGGGTCTACGACAAAGTATTGGAAACTATGTAGGCAACATAAGGAGTGCCTATCTGAATTTTGTTTCGAATTTAGGAGAGAATGTGACAAGTGGGAACACCAAAACATCTACATACTTAGGGAGGACCCTCAAGTTTTTTGAACACCTTGGAGGAGAAACTATGCAAAGAAGACAGAGAAGATAGAGTTGTTGAAACTCTGTAGAGATCTTCCAGGTAGGAATTGAGAAAGTGCAAGTGTGCATGAAAGGATTATGTTTCAAGTATGAAGAGAAGGGTGTCAAGGAGAAGACACCACAGAGTTGTTGAATACTCTGTAGGCTCAATAAGGAGTTCTTGGAGAAAGTGCAAGGAGTGAATAGATTCAATACTTATCTGAACTATTGGTGAAGTTATGAAAAAATCAGAGTGTTCAACACTCTAGGGAAGGGCTCTACCAGGAGTGCATCGAGTGATTGCAAGTGTGCCCAAAGAGACAGTCAACTCATTAGGATGTAGAGAGAAGATATCCAAGCGTGCATTGAGCAAACACAAGGAGTGTGTCAGTAAACCTGAAAGAGGTCAGGATCCAGGAGGAATACTTGTGCAAGGAGTGCACCAAGAAAACACTTAGACAAGTGTTGAGAAAGTCTAAATATGTGAGCAGGTGCAAGGATGGCACTAGAAGTGGAGTGGTTCAACTCCTCATAAGCTCAGGAGGATGAGCATTAAGTTCTAGGAGGGCGCAAGAATTCCTTTGGAGGAAGAAGAGGGTTGAGTCCCTTAGAAATCCGAGCAATTGCAAGGCTCAAGAAAGATAGTGCAAGTGTGCACAGTGATTGTGCACAATGAGTGGAGACCAAGGACCTTTACAGGTTCAAATTATGAAGATAGTGCAGGTTCACACTAGATATAGCAAAAGGTGTGCGTCGAAGATGAACTTGCTTCAAGTTCAAAAGCTCGGGAGGAGGAGCAAAGTCGAGACCCAAGTATCCAGACTCACAGGAGGATCAAAGGCCATAGCCTTTGAAATTTACATATTTTCCCAATTCGGGAGAAAATAGAAGCTCGAGAGGAGGAACGACAACAATCGTCATATAAGCTGCAAGGAGAGGTGTGGTTCATTGAATCCCACGTCTAGACACTAGAGGGAGCATGTCGAGGAGGGGAACAGATCCTAGCCATTGGATATGAGCATGGAGGACCAAAAGTTGTTGGATCCAGGTAAGGTGCATGAGATTTAAACCTTATTTAAGTGCATAAGAGAGTGGACTCGACGAATTCCCTAAGTCTTGAAGTATATCAGGACTATCCATCATCAAGAGAGACAGGTGAAGGAATATTTGGAACTCCAGAGAAATAAAACTCTTAGAGTTTTCAGTTAAGAAGAGTGAAAAATCGTCTAAGCTACGAAGAATTGAGTTCATCCTAGTCATTGGGGCCTGAAGGGACACCTCGAGATAAATCTGAGACTTCGAAGGAATTATACTCGAGGATATTTCAGATGTGGTGGTTACAGAATCACCGAAGTCCCTAAGCAGTGAAATAAATATGGATCGTTGGATCCAGAAGGGTACGTGGAGGATACCTCTGTACTTTGGAGAAGAGAACTTCGGGGAAAATCATGTGTGGAGTTTGAAAAACTCCTGAAGACCAAAGTAGTAGAGTTGATCCTACTCATTGATTTCCAATAGGCGCGTGCCATCATATTGTGGACTCTGAAAGAAGCACTCCAAGAGAAAGGGGGTGCAGAAGGAGGAAAAACTCCTCAAGTCACAGGGACCTGGAGGAGATATGAGTTGTCCACTGAAAAGGACGCATGTCAGCGAATCATGGAATTCAAATCAGTCGTACTCTGGAAGTTCCAAGGTGTGGAGGTAGCAAGAACTCTCGAAGGCCAGAGTTATGAAGCCATAAGAGTCGTCCATTTCATAAGGACACATGGCAATAGATCGTTAATTCTAGAGGATTTGAAGTTTGGTGCTTCGAAAAATCCCCGAGGAACGAATCAGAGGAGAATATCTTAGTCAGATACACATGGCAGGATATCATGAATTCAGGAGGAGCGAGTGCAGAGATGGGTGAAAAAATCCTAAAGTCGTTGGGAGTCGGAGCATATCTAGGTCATTGATCCTGCAAGGACAACATTCACCATATCATGCACTCCAGAGAAGGAGAAATTTAGTGGTTTGGAAGTATTAAGGAGTGATTTCTGCCCAAGTAGCGAAGTCTGAAGAAGATCTGTGTGCTTCGGAGGAAAGGTACTTCAGAGGAACACCTGGAAGAGATCAATGTGCTTCGGAGGAAAGGTACTTTAGAGGAAAATAAAGGGTGTAGTGTGTAGAACGTTCTAAGCCTGAAGTCACGAATTCATCATAGTCATCCATGAAGGAGGACGCGTGGAATGAGATCTTCCAGGCCTAGGAAAAACCACTCTGAAAAAAAATGATTTTCTTGGAGGAAAAACTTCTTAAGGTCGGAGCATCGGAGTCCATCCAAGATGTCCATCAGAAGTTGAAAATTGTCAGTAGATTGCGTACTTCATAGGGTTTTTAGTCCATAGGATTGGTGTAATGTACCCTAAATTTCCCAAATAAAACAAAAATTGCTAGGAAACATTAAGACTCATTGACTCTTCAACATTTGGTCAGAACACATTTTTATTTCCTTTATTGTAAGAAGAGTAGATTTATTGTCACTACTGGATTTGAAAAACTTATGCTTATTTTTTTCTTAGTACAATCAAGACCAAGGCTATCATAGCCCTTAGAATATCTACCTTTTCTATGTTAATTTGTACTATACAAAAAGTCATAGTGCGCAATAACCTAAAGGCTATTGACTATCCGACCATCTACCCAGTAGTACTTATCCATATTAACATCCATTCACATAGTTTACTATATAACTACCATGTGGATTTCATAGTGTTGAAACTATCCATGTCCAAAGGTATATATAAATAGTTTATCACATATACCACCATAACCTTAACTCTATCTATATCAACATACTTATGCATATATTGTGTACCATAATATAAAACACTATATAATATATAGATAATATATACCATGCAATCCATAGCATAAATATGTCATTTAAAATATATGGCACTAAACTTATCCATAGTATAAATATATTGTTTAACATCTACAACAATAAACCTATTCACTGTATTGCAAAATCGTTTAAGATATAGGATACTATCGTGACACGACTTTTAGCCTAACAATATAGTTATTTATCATTATAATTTACCACACAGAGCACTACATGGTTGAAATATCGTTAGCAACATCCCAAATATACTTGTCGTTAATACTAATTTTTAACATGTTGGGAACCATATGAAGTACGCCCTTAACATAGAGTGGCGAGCATCAACCATTACATACACAGTTCATAACCCTAACTGGCTGGCATCATGACTCAACAATAAATTGGTTGAAATCTTTTTAATGGAGGATGCCAGTCTAGCATTTAAACCTAGCTAAACCATTTAATGGAGACCTAGATTATACCATCCTGAAAATGACACTTCGGACACTGCATCCAATGTAACCCTACCATCTCCATGATTTCACATGGAAAAGGTACTGGCGCATACCCCACATTACTCCTCTAATGAGACCTGAGGTAATAATTGTTCAATGTTCATTGTAATGACTATCCCTGCATGAAAATGTTTTTTCTCTGCAAGCTAACCTTTCCCTGCTATGCATGTCTAGCGACAATGGAAGCTTGGCTCTGATAAACTGATCCAGGGGATCAAATTTTGCTCAAATATTCAAAGTGATCAGAATGACTTCAAATCAAACGGGAGTGTAGGCCTCATTGTCACAAACCCAATGCAACTCGTTTGGGTTCAAATGGACATCATATGAGAGAGATATCGCATTCTAATCAAAATGACAAATAGGCAAAAAAAGGTGCTAACTGTACCGTCCGTACAGTCTGTACGGATGCTGGCATGGAAGATCGTACGAAACATGCAGGTGTTGGTTGGAAGGATTGTGAATGAGTTGGCATATGAAACGTGTCATTGATGGTGAATGAAATGCTGACACGTGGGCCACTGAATGGCCGCCACGTTTCACCCTGACATTGGCTTAAAACTTATGTTGTTGGCCGGATTTGACCCCGTGACCTCTAGGCAGGGGTAAAGCCTTGGGAAGGTCCACCCAACCGGTGCACCACCACATGTTTCTTATTATATGTATGCCAATATATTTATTTAAATTGAAATGTGTTGTGGGTTGGGGCACAGTCAGGGCCGGGGCTTACCCCTGGCCCCTGGTCTTATGTATATACAATAGAACCTTCGGTGTGCGCCTCCGACCATTTATCATATAGCCCCTTTTCGTATGAGCATCGGTCTTATGTGTATACGATGGGACAACAGGCGTGCCTTTCTGATCGTTTAAACCTTTGGCACTTTATATATATGTGCGCGGTCATATGGTGGACCATGTGCCCTCGGCCTTGGCGGTTAGGGGCCAAGGCACGTAACCATCCTACATTTCGCACTGGTTGTGCGGTTGCGCCCGGTGTTGGGGTTTTACACATATATGTGCATGGGGGCTAGATTGAGGAGGCAATAGTGCATTTTGGCGATCCAGAGACAACAAGTTTGAAGGGGAACTTCTAGGAAGCCTATCTTCAATTTTTGGCCAAGCGAGGTGTCGAAAAAGCCCAGCTAGGGGTTTTTGGACATTCTCAAGCCATTGGAGCCATCTATTTGGAATTTTGAGCATTGTAAAGCACATATTTGAGCACTTTGAGTAAATAATACAAAATATCCATTGGAAGCTGGACCAGGAGATGTAGCCCAAGAGAGGGGTGATCTCCTTTATCATTTGATGTGTTATGTGTTTTTTGTTCAATGTTATTTGCTACTGTTTATATGCACTAAGTTGTGTTTGAAAAATTGATCCATTTGCATTTGAACACATGAATTAAAACTTGCAAATATTTTCAAGAGTACAAGTCTTCATCATTTTTAGATCAAGTTGGTATCAGAGCATAGGTTTTTGAAGACTTGATTATTTGCAAGTGTTTTTTTTTCTGATTCTCACAGGGTTGAAACTCACAAGAGGAGAAGGTCAACTTGTAGAGCCACATTCTCATCCTTCAAGAAGGAAGATTATATCATCATCGCAAGCTTCAAGGAGGAATTCATTAAGTATGGCTCATGAAGGGAGTCATGAACATATTCCTACAGAAGATGAAGATCTCAGAAAGTCTTTCATGGAAATGAGAGAAATGATGAAACTCTTGATGGAAGAAAGGAATACAAGGTTGCAAGGTGAAGGCTCCAACCCTTCAAAGAACAAGGGAGACAGTGGTGATAAAACTCCAAATGGAAATGGAGGGAATGGTGCTTCTCCACCACCCTCACCTCCATCTTCTTCTTTTTCTTCTACCAGTTCAAGACCTCTTCCAAATTCTCCAAAAGGACATGGTAAAACTCCTTCACAAATTCCTATTTTAAAGCTTGATATTAAATTTGAATTGCCAATGTACAATGGAGAAGTAAATGCTGAGAAATTAGATAATTGGATTCGTCAGATTGAGGTGTATTGTAGGATACAAAAAATTCAAGATGATGAAACTAAGATTCAACTTGCTT
>ML780525.1:386594-409654 GCA_009831015.1 Picea engelmannii | reverse complement strand
TATTCAGTGTTCATTAGTTTCATTGTACATGAGTACCTAAAATTTCCTAGTAGCCGAGACTCATTTTTTACTGCATAGTGATATTCAGGTGGGGTGTTGGAGAATTTTCTCTTTTTGACACACTAGTTCAGTGGGAGTTAACTGACTAGTTCTATTTTAGACTTTCTATTTTTAGCATCACTATTATGCATGCATGCATTCCTAAGGAAAGCTATCTTATTTATTTTTTTTCTTAATTATGGAATGTTTTTCCCTATATATGAGTGTATTCCACTCATTCATTGTATTGTATTGATGATGATCTATGTATCAATCATCATCTCATTGGAGTAGTGTGAATATATTTTCTCATTCTTCCATATTGAATCTCTCTTCCTTTCTTGATAAGCTTTATTTGTACTTTATTTAGCTAGATCTCCTGTGCAGGTTTCCATGAAACACTGAGAGTTTCATTCTCATGTACATTCGTAACATGTCTTCCACAATATGATTCATTCGTTTGGTTTTCCCATCCGTTTGTGGATGGTAGCTTGTGCTAAAATTCAGGTTAGTATCCAATGTTGCAAACAATTCCTTCCAAAAAATTGATGAAAATTTGACATCTCTATCTGAAATCACCATTTTATGAATTCCATGCACTCTAAATATTTCCTTCATAAATATTTCAGTGATATTAATTTCTTTATAAGTAGATTTCACAGGTATAAAGTGTGCAGATTTGTTAAGTTTATCAATCACTACCATAATCGAGTCATTTTTCTTTTGAGTCTTAGGCAAACCTATGATGAAGTCCAACAAGATAATCTCCCACTTCCAATATGGTATAGGTAGAGGTTGTAGCAGGCCATATGGATGTTGATGTTCATCCTTTACCTATTGACAAACTAAGAATTTAGATAAGTATTCGGTTGTTTCACTTTTCATGTTAGGCCAATAAAACAATTTCCTTAAGGTTGTTATCATTTTATGGTATCTTGAATGACCAGAATATGGTTTTTTGTGCAATTTATCCAGAACTGTTGACTTTAAATCAACAAAATTAGGTATGTACGGCCTATTTTTGAACCTTAGCAGCCCATTTTTATCTAGACTCATATTTGTTTTGTCCATTTTTTCTATATTTTCTTGTAGTTATGTTGTCGTTTTAAGGTATTTTTTGTTATTACTATTATAACCCTAAATTGCACCATACATGCATACCTGGCATCAGGCCATATTACTTGCTATTTTTTCCAAGCCATCACTGAGCATTTCTTCTTAAAAACCATATTTTTGAAGATATATGCGCCCTGCACCATTACTGCCCACGTATGTACGTTAGCTGCACCATTACTACTCCACGTACGTATGCTAGCTGCACCATTACAACTCGTGTATGACCACAAAAGTTGTAAAAATTAAAAATTTTCAAGGAATTCATTGAGATTACTGGCTATTGGGTAGTTTCCCAATTGTCCCACCACCTATAGACTGTCACCCAACCGAATAACCATCCTTTTGTCATATAAAAAATAAATGTGGGGTCTCATTCAAGAAGAAAGCATAAGAATAGTGAAACTCTTCCCATTTCACTTTCCCCCCTTGCTCCAAGAATTTGAAGCCACATTGTGAATTTTGAGCCAGAATTCACTATTCTTGCATTTTTCCTCCATTGCAAGCCTAATCCATTCCCTAGAGAGAGATGAAGAGGAGAAAGATACGTGGAATCACAGTTGGAGTTTGGTGAAGAGGAGCCCGGACCAAGTTTGAGGAACAATCACTGATCTCATTGTAAGTAACTTTGTGAGATTAATATAAAGAAGTACATTTTTTGTCCCGCCATATGATGTGTTGAATTGTTATGTTTGATTTACATTTTATTATGACATCTAACCGACTAATTAATATATAAGATGCATGTTTGTAGTTTCATTTTTATCTTGTTGTGAATGAAGGTCAACCTTGGGAGGAGACTTGTAGTCGAGGAGAAATCGATTGCAAAAGGATTGACACCGGATGCAGAGTTTAAGGTAGAGTTACCCGATCCCTTTACTTTGTATTTTATGCATGAATGTGGGGTATAGTCAGGGTAGTTATAAAAAGTAGGAGACTTTAAATGGTCATATATGCCTACATGTTGAACCCTAGTGTAGTCCATAGGGAGGTTTTCCCACTATAGAAATTAAATCTTGCAGATTTTATTCTTTGTTCGATATCATTTTCTGCTTTGCTAACACTTATCTCAAAACGTTTGTTAGTCCTTCGACTTACGGCAGCTGTAAATTTGTTTTCTTTACCTTTGATGTGTCTTAATTCGAAATCAAATTCACTCAAGAAGTCTAGCCACCTTGTTTTCCTTGCGTTGAGATCTGGTTGACTGAATAATAATTTCACACCACTGTTGTTGGTTAGCAACATAAATTGTCTCCCCATTAAATAATGTCGCCACATTTTTAGCACATGAATTATAGCTGCTAACTCCAAATCATGACTGTGTTCTAGATGAGGAAACACAGGTGAATATCATGACAGAAAGCACTTGGGAAACCCTAGGAAGGCCTTCTATGATCCCTTCACTAGGAGGAATAGGATTATTTAGAGGGAAACTGATAACCTTATGTGGAAGGATCACTCGGTTACCCATGAGTGTCAATGGAACTTCGACAGAAGAAGATTTTAAAATTATTAAATTTATTGAGAACAATGCGCCATTTCTATCTTTGTTAGGAAAGCCCTGGATTCAAAAAGACGAGATCCAAAAGGAAGAAGAAGAAGTTCTAGAACAGAAAAAGCGAGACCTAATGGATTTTATGACTAGAAGGATTGTACACTTGATTGAATAACAATAAAACAGATCGAAGCTATTTAACACTAGGGACTTGGATGTCAAAGTTGTAAGCACACTAGAATAACCAATGAATATTGAAGTACCTATCCCCAACTAAGAAGAAGGGTTACTCTTGAGCCCTAGAAAAGAATCTCAACAGTGCGAAGTGATTATGCCCAAAGAATATAAGAATTAGAATGGAAAGAGGAATACCGAGTCGAAGCTCACTGGAAAGAAATCTAGGAAGCTAATTAAGAAGAGGGATAAGATCGAAAAATTACAAAAGGCTCTAGAGAGAGCCTCGCAGAAGAACAATTTACAGAATTTGAGCCTCGTCGGGATATCAGAACAACGACATATGGCACTTCAGCATGGCAAAGCAAAATAGTTGTTGGGACTGATAGATCCATTTGAATTCTACTCCGAACGAAAAGATAGGTAATAAAGGTTTATCATCAGACTGTTGGACTACGCTATAATGGAAATAATGAAGTTAATGAAGCCTTCATACCTGTTGCAAGCGATCTGTTACATAGTTGTCTATTTATCCCGTCACACAATGCAACGAGAACACTTTTGCTAATTGAGAATTTGAGTTTGCAGCATTGATTAAGATTGCCCAATGATCACTATTCCTTTGTCTTCTACCCTATTGTAGTTCCCACATTACTTTGAGAACCCAAGATATCCATCCCGAGTGCATATGTCCAGAAATCTCACCGCCGAAGAAGCAACTACGAAAGAAGTTCTGATCGACTTAATGAATGAAAAAACCATGTTGGGGAGAGGATTGTCTACAGGTGTACAGGCATCATCGACGAGAGGAGTGCAAGCTTCCCTGTCGATTGCTTGAGTCGGCCCATCCTGACCAAAATATGAAAAGAGAACTAAGCATAGAGATGATCTTCTGAATGCTAAGTTGATCCCGAGCATATTACCTACCTACCTACCACCTCTGAGTAGCACAATAAACAGATATAGTGTACCCCAAGAGTTCGACTACAGTTTGGTCACTACGTACCTCCTGAAGGGGATACGCATAATTCACGTAGACCAGGATAAGATTGCAGCTTTGAAGTTTAGTGACTTCAACCTTGGAGACAGGAAGGTGTACAACATGCTTGCTCCATATAAATAATTGACGAAGACGAATGGCAAGAACTTGAAGATCGTCCCTCAACAATGGACTACGGACCTCACGCAGTCCACCTTGCTCAACGCCATGAGTATCCCGCATTTTAGAAGACACCAGGAAGTCAATGCCTGTGTCAAGATGATGTTGTCGAGATATCATGGCGGATACTTATGGTTAAACCATCGCATCACAGTTGATTCAAAATTGATCCACAAGATCACAGGATTGACCATGCAGGGCCTTGACCCATAGGATTTTTACCCTAGAAATACCACAGACCGAGACCTAGCGTTGAAGATCAATGAGACTTACAACGATGTTGAGAAGGGTACATGAGGCTACAAGGTAGATTCTATTAAGAATGGCACAATGTGCCTCACCTGTCAACTCATCACAGGGAAGTTAGTGCGAAAAAGAAGACCGACCCAAGTCACCGGTTTCGTAATAGACCTCACAGGGAAGTGTGCATAAGGACTTCAAATGAATTGGGCGAAGTACTTGGTGAATCAGTTGGAAATGGACTGCAGGTAAGCATAGGATTAAGGATATGAGTTCCACTTCAGTTGGCTACTCATCCTGATCACTTTCATTGCATGGGAGATGCCAAAAGGTGCGACCTTCCTGGACATAGAGCCCTTTGAACCAATGGCCGTGAAGTTGAGTACGCTATGGTACTCGAACAACATGAATAATCAGTGGTAGTCGAATGTCTTGTTTCACACATATTACAACCAGTTGAAGCTAGCCATCCAATCCGAGCCGCGTATGACCACGAATACTCTCCACAGGTTTCAGCCTTTGATGAAATTCAACGTGGACTACCATTTTATTTACATCATAGCACGTCTTGATGCTCATAAGAAACAACTATAGTCATACTACAAGTTGACAGAAGAAGACATAGAAGAGATCACCAAGGAATGGTCGGTGAACCTCCTCATTCCAGCAAACCTCATAGAAATCTCCGACATAGAAATCCCAAAAACTGTGTCAGATACACCCAGAATGAGAAATACAAAGAAGACTGAAGAGGTTCATGATGTAGACAACGCATCTGTAAGGACTGCTTCCATCTCACCAGATGAAGATGGTGATCATGAAGAAGTATAAGGCACAACAATGTAGCAGAAAAAAGGTGATATGCCACCGCCTAGGGACGAAGAGGACTCCTCGAAGAAAAGGAAGGTTTCACCTCTGAAACCTTCCTCCCGGAAGAAATCTAGAACCCCTTGTAACTAAGATACAAACTACCCTCACTTCATATGATTTTAATTTCATCATCGCAGCCCTGAATGATGCTTCATTGGAGATATTAGAGAACCAGGATGTGAAGCAGGAGCAGATGTATAATTGTATTGAGATTGAACTCCAAGGAGTACAACAGGCACTACAGTCTATTCTCGCAGTCTCCACTCTTCCTCTAATAGTATGAACACCAGAAATGGGGGATGAGCCAGCTCAACTCCATCGGATTGCTAATACAGTCGAATCTTGACTTCGAAGAGCACAAGAAGAAACAGCGCAAGCCACCCAGTCTTTAGCACAGGTATAGGGAGTCCTTATGGAGAAGCGCAACACTTCAAAATGAGAAAAACTTACTCTCCAAGAAAAATGGGATGAAGAGAAAGAAACACTACAATAAATAAAGGAACAGTTGCTCGTAGAGAAACTCGAGATAAAGGAACTGGTCAACAAAGCACTTCGCTTTGTGATAGTCATTGAGGTAAAGAATGAAGAGCAAGTTCCACAGCAGGTGGAACAAATGGAAGAAGTAATACAGAAGCTACAACAACGCATAGAATATTTAGAGCTCTGTGCAGTACCAAAAACCCCATAGGAGATAAGGGACCAACGAGAAGCAACTGCTCGCAGTGTAGTCAACAGACTGAAAACTCTTACCCTCGAATGCAAGAAGTTGAGTAACTGCAGCACCCAGATGTATGAGAAACTGACCGAGAACCCATATTTACATAAATTGGACTCCCAGCTCCAGGAGGCAAAGTATCAAGCTAAAAATATACAAGCACAACTGAAGGCCTTGTTGCCAATGGAAAGAATGAAGCGGTCTCATGAGAAACGCACTGCCCAGCAACAGATCCATATGATCCAGAGCAAGGTAATGGAAGTAACTCAACAACTTCAACCAGTAAAAGATAAGGCATGTTAGTTATTTAGAGAGGTTGAAGGCCAAGGATCAGAGTTAGAACAGGTTGTGAGTTCAACAAAACAACACCTAGAAGGGACGGTAAATGACACAGTGATTCAGGAGTTCACTGAGAAAGTGGCTATAGCACAACAGCAGATCGAGGTAGCTCGAGCAAAGAAGAATTGATCAAACCATAGTGATTGTTGGGCGCCTATTGGAACTTGACCAAGTTTTGGGAGTTACTTGGTCATGTTTGACAATTTTGGGACTTCGACAACCTGTCGAAGGAGGAGCGCAAGGCGAAGTGGATATTGCAGCATCTCAACCCGTTTTTGGGTCCTTTTTGGGTTTATGGGATAATGTAACGGGAATGGGATGTCGACCCATGGGTTTACCCATGTTTAGGCCTATTTTGTAATATATAAATAGATGCCTAGGATAGATAGAAGTAGTAGTGCATCTATGTGATAAAGGGTCATAATTGCTATGTGAAAAAGTATATCTGTGTGATTTGGATCTATGCATATTGTGTGAGACTTGCAGAGCTAAGTGAAATTCCTTGTAAGAGGTCATGAAAGGTTGTGTGTTGAGATCTACTCGGAGAAGGACGATCTAGCGGGCTGCGTAGATCTCCTGTCCTACGCGGAGTAAGGTTTTGGTGTCTCTATGTTGTAATCAATTGAAGAAGCTAATAAAGAAGAAGAGTTGGTGGATGTAGCCCCAGGGTGGGGGCGAACCATGTAAATATTGTCTGTTATGCTTTTTGATTTGGCTTGATGTGTATATATCTTTGGTTGCTAAGTGCTTTGAGATGATTAGATAGATCTGCTTATGCTTAGTGCTAATAATGTGTATGAATGTCAGATCTGATATGTAGGAATATGCTCTATGCTTAATCTACCAGATCTGATCTATTTTACTGTTGCTAAGTTCTTAAATATATATTAGATCTAAGTGAATGCTACGATGCTCTGTGCTATATGCGAGGTAGAATAATGATTGAATGATCGATGCTAAGTTCTCTGTAAGTGATATAAGCATAGATCTGTGTCCTAGCTAAGGTTGTAGACACCTGAGTCTTGCAACCACCCCTTCCTCTACCTCGGGTGAGACTTCATCTTCATTGCAGGTGTTTCCGAAAGGGCCAGTAGTTAGGGCTTTGTTGGTGTGCTCTTGAGTGTTGAACCCTAGGTTTTCCCCTATGCCAACACCCCCCTATATATTAGGTATCCCTCTCAACTTTACTAGTGAGTTACCAGAGGTATGCATGCCTTATGAGGTCTTACATCCATAATCGCTTTTACATGCAAACAATTTCCACTTCATTAATTATTATTATTATTATTATTATTTTATGTGTCTCATGGTGACTACACCATCACCATCCTTTAATACATCCTCTCACTTTTCCATGCTCATATTCTATCATGCATTATTTTGTACCTACCTAAAAGATTATCACTGATGTCCATATAAAAAGAACCCATGGACCAAATTACATAGGTCATAATCCACTGTAACCGCTAGTTCTATCATAATTATCTTCAAATACATGGTTCATCGATATTGCTTCCAACTTCATTTGGAACTATAAAATGCATTCTCCTTGACCATAAGCTGATCAAATCTATTACTTCTCAGCTAGATCTACCAGATCTAGGCACGTCAAAACCAGATCGACCTGATCTAGGCATGTCTTAGCCGAATCTACCTTCCCAACATTCCAACAATGATTGAAGTGAACTTTACCATGTACATCTAGGAAACTCAATTAGGGATTCTCTCGTAAGATATATATACCATCCCAAACCTTGCTTTGATACCAATTGTTAGGATTTTAATAGAGCATAATAAAATATGTTGGCAAGAGAAAAATAATACACACAAGCAATCATACATTTAGACATATAATTATCCTGGAAAACCTCTCGAGAGAAAACCTAGTGTAATAATAGAACTATTATTAACGTTGAACTAAACCAACCAAGTTGGGCCAAATGATCTAGACATTGCTCACATCTAGGCCACTTTACAATGGAGTCTTACAAGCCTTATAAAAGATTCTACCCAGGCATTCTTTGGCATAGAAAACCATGGGCCATCAATACATTGTGCTCAAAACCATGTGCTAAGACCTAAACCATTTTGAATCATTCCCGTGTCAAGGTTAACCCTAACAATCCCCCCTTTAAACATGACTTGGGGATTCCTCATCTAGCCCACCTATAATCTCAGTCTCCCTCCCAACAATATCGGTGAGTTACCATGGGTACACATGCCTTAATAGGTATTACAATCATATGCCCTTTTACATGCAAACAATTTCTACTTAATTAATTTTGTTTTATGTATCTCATGGTGACTACACTATCACCATAAATTTTTAAATCCTCTTGATTTTCCATGCTCGTATTCTTCTATTCCTTATTTTTTACCTGCATACAAGCTTATTATTGACATCCATATAAAATGAACTCATCTATCGGATTACATGGGTCATTAATCGTTGTACGCGCGAGTTTGATAGGAGTTATCTTCATCTACATGGTTCATCAATATTGGTCCCAACTTAACGTGCCACTTTGAAATGTGTTGTCCTTAACCATAACCACATTATACCTGTCACTTCTCATCCTGATATACTAGATGTGGGCACTCCACTACCAGATCGACTTAATCTAGGCATGTCTCAGTCCGATCTACCTTGCCAACATTCCAATCATGCTTGAAGTGCACTTTGCCATGCAAATCTAGGAAACTTAACTAGGGATTCTCTCACAAGAGAGATCTACCATCCCAAACCTTGCCCTGATACCAATTGTTAGGATTTTAAATGAGCATAATAAAATATATTGGTGAGATAAAAATGATACACATAAGAAACCGTACATTTAGAAACATAATTATCCTGGAAAACTGTTGTAAAGAAAAACCATCCTAACAATAGATCTATTATTAACGTTGACCTAAACTAGCCAAGTCCGACCAAGTGAGCTAGCCATTGCTCACCTCCATGCTACTTTACAATGGAGTCTTACAAGCCTTAAAAGGGCTTCTTCACATGCATTCTCTTGCATACAAAACCATGGGCCATCAATACCATGTGCCTAAAGCCATGTGCTAAGAGTTAAACCACTTTGACCGATTTTCGAGTGAAGGTTAAGATTAACATTATGGGTTAGTTGTTAAGGTGTATCAAGGTTTGGCATGATGATGATGTCGAGGATGATGTTGATAAGGATGAGGATGATAATGATGATGATTTTGATGATGTCGATGATGTTGATGACAATAAGAACAATGAAAGTCATCATGATAATGATGATGATGGTTATGATGATGATGATGATGAAAATGTTGATTTTCATCATTTTAATCATCATTACCATCATCGATTTTCATCATTGTCATCATGATCGTCATGATTTTATAAAAAAGAATTTAAGATGTTTACAACAATGCCAATTAGGATGATTCCTTTTTATTATAAAAGTTATTGTGTATTTTAGTAACTCCATTTTCAACATGTGTTGTTTTTTTACTTAACTACATAAATTAGTTAAATGTACATAGAAATTCCCTCAATCTTATTTAATCAAAGAACATGCCCAGAGAGGAATATTACTTACTAATCCAATGAGAAATAACATAATAAATTTATCTAATGTCAACTATACATCCAAACTATGTAGTGTGTGAGAAGTAATTCACTATTAATATCTGCATAAAAAAGGAGCTCAAATCAAGAAGGGAAAACCATATGAATACTCAATTTGATTCATCTAATCACTTTATTAAAGAAAAATTATTATGTATGCATATCATATTGATATTGAACATCTTCCAATTCAATATCTAACTCATCCATATCTGAATTTGTTCTAGAGTAATGTTATTATATGGCATTGTAATTTCCTATTACGACAAAATCCACTAAACCAATATAAGTACAGTATATGAATATATTGTTATGGTAAAAATATCGTCAAACATTGACCCCATATGTAGTATTTAATTAGTCCATTATCGTCATAGATTTATTAAATTCTTATAAGAGTAGTTAATAGTTATCGAAGAAATCAAAACGATATAATTTTACCACATAAGCTTCAAATCTTCATTATAAGCAAGTAAGAGAATCAAACAATAAAAGAGAACCAAGCCAAGACAAATTGTTTTTTCATTAAATCGAATTGAGTAAACATGTTCATACTTATTTTCTAGACAACAATTTGTGTTCCCAAATAAAAGAGGGTCTAAGGGTTAGGTATCTAATGTGGGTATTCAAAAAGAGACAAAGAAATATTAAAAAATTCTAACCTTCAACCTACAAAATCCAAGCTATGTAGATCAAGAAGTGGATGTGAAACAATTATCTGATATCAAAAAGGCTATCTCATCTCTCGAATAATGACCAAAAAAAGGTTTTACAAGTGTTACACTACAACAAAGTTGTCGAAATCTCTTACCATCATTGTACCTTCGAAAAACATTGATCATGTCAAATCAGACAAAGTCAATGACCGTTAAAATCTTTCAAACGAATGTTTTTCCTTTTCACACGTGTTTTGACATGCGTCAGATTTCGAACAAAATTTTGTTGTAAGACCAACAACTCCAAAACATCACCATACTTATGAGAACGTCAAGGAGCCCAAAAAAAATGATAAGAATTTTCATAATTATGTGGTAATTTTCGAGAGTAGAATATTGACTCAATATGTACTAGTAACCAATTATATGCATCTCCTTCTATTTACATGTAAGCATAACTAATTTTTTTATCATCATGATTGATGTAGTGGATTTCAAAATACTCTTTTTCCTTGCTAAACCATGCCACACCTTAAATCAATTTTATCCTTATCATCATAATATTCATCGAATATTGACCCGATACGTACTAGTGACGAATTATATGCATCTCCTTCTATTTACATGTAAGCATAACTAATTTTTTCATCATTATTATTGATGTCATGGATTTCAAAATACTCTTTTTCCTTGCTAAACCATGCCACACCTTACTTTAATAATTCAAGTTTTTTTCGTATCAAGTACGAAAAAATTGGTTGATTTGTATATGATGCAAATTGTTTAGGGATTATCACATCGTGATGGGGTATTTTCACTTATGTATTTGATGTACTGGAGGGGCTCGACAAAAGGTTGGAAGTACTTGAAGAATTTTTTGGTGGGATGACTACCTTTCAAGAACTAATCTATGCTACCAAATTTTCTATGATGTCCTTCAATTCAATATGATTTTCAGTTACTTGAACACTTAACATTGCTTATTCTTGTTGTAAGATATTGTGATTCTTATTGACCATGTTTCTTAGTGCTATTTGTTCTTGTTGTAGGGCATCGTGATTCTTAGTGATCCGTTCCTCAAACTTGTTACTTCATATCACTTTACGATGACTTTAATGGTACACCAATTGTTTATGTAGTGCAACTAAGTAGCAACAATATGGAAAATGTATACCTCGAGACACTGGCTTGGACCATATTGCTCTAATACTGGATGAAGCAAAGAGTAATTTTGTTTTGTCAATAAACAAAGAAATATTAATTTTTTTTTTTTATGAATGAAGTAAAATAATATTTTTTTTATCAAATATTATGTTTTTTATTTTATTATTTTCTCATTTTATTTTATTTTTAATTATTGTAATTTTTTTATTTTTATTATTTTATATAATATAATTAAAAAAGTCAAATGTTATGAATTTTATTTTTAATAAATATTTATTTTATTATTTTTATTTTTATTTTTAATTATCATAAGTTTTTTTATTTTTATTTTTTTATCTAATATAATTAAAAATAAAAAATTATGTAAACAAATTGACACAAAGTCTTTATATTTTCAATATAAATAAGAAAATATTTATATTTTCAATATACATATATCTATAATAACCAATTAGAATTACTTATTTTATATAATATAATTAAAAAAAGAAAAATTATGTAAAAAAACTGCACAAAGTCCTTGTATTTTCAATATAAATAAGAAAATGTTTATATTTTCAATATACATATATCCATAGTAATCAACTATAAGTGAAATGATGGTTGCTTCAAATGAGATCCTATTTATGGTCAAAGATTTGAGGATGGAATGGGTTTTGATTAAAGGCCATTTCATCACATGTAGTTAGATATAAATGGGTATTTATCTAGTTTAACTTGAAATTTATTATGTATCAAGGATAATCTATTTTCTCAACCTGTAAAGGTTTTTTCAAGTTTTGAACATTAAAAAATGTTAAAAAATGTTTATATATTAAGGGATTTGATCCTTCTAGATTTATGATAAATTTAAAGTTAAGATATAGTTACTTTCCTATGTATATGTACCACATGCTAACTCCATATTAAACACTAAAATAATTACATATGAAGAACACATATTAAATTGTTTTAACTAAAAATCTTTTTTATTTTAGATTAATATATATTGAAAAATAATTATCAATTTTATTTAGTTTGAGTGGTTGAAAAATTGATATAATAATTGTTAATTTTACAAAATCAAATTTAAATAATAGATAAATAACTTTTATATTTTATAAAAAAATTAAAAATAAATAACAAATATGTTAATTTCATATTTTATAATGATTTTAAATATTTTAAATGGTAAATATATAACTATATATTCAAAAAAGAAAATGTAAAAAAAAAATGTAAAATGTAAATTATTTTTTCGTAAAAGGAAACAAGCTTTAGGCGATGAATGAGTCTATAAAGCAATGTTGCACGTGAATCGCTCCTGGTATTTTCAACATCTAGTTCCGAAGCTCTTGAAGTTCTGGGAGTTTCAGAATTAGTTGGGAACGTCCCCAATTGGTTTGGAACTCTTTTGGGAACTTGAGAGTTTTTTGGGAGCTTCAACATCAAATAAATGGGAGCTTGGGAACCAGTATCCTAAAAGAAGAGCTTTAAATTAGAATTATATTAAATTAAAATGTAAATATATTTATTCATTTATTACAAATACATAATTTCTTACAAATATTTTCATTGTATTTATTCAAAATATCACTATAAAACTAAGACTAAACTACAAGTAAATATTATTTCAAAAATTAATGAAGTAAAAAAACTTAATAATTGTGGATATGAAAACCTTTTAATGCATTTATGTTTTGCTTCAAGCCCAAACTAAACATGAAACTCTAATAAATCAATACCCTATCCACGAAAAGCATTTTCTCCACTCTATAGTTGATATCAACCAATAATATTATTGACTTTTATTGTATTTTCATATTAGAAGAGTAGTACTATTTTGTTTTCTCAATTAAAAAAGAATAACGCGTCAAATTTACAAAGATGTTTAAAGTTTATATATGTAAAGTTTAATTTTAAAAAGATGTTAAAATTGTATATATGTATTTTCAATTTTGTTTATCATTTTCTAATGGAATATTTGTGGATATTAAAGTTTCATTATTGTGTTAAATATATTCATATAATTATTAGCACAATTAAATTAGTAATTTTAATATTGTAGTTGTTGCAATATAAGAAACATTGTCCTGGATTCAACTTCAATTTTATTGAAATAATATTTAAAATGTATCAATATCTCTATAAATTGTAATATAAAGTATCATTGTAATCTAAAATATTTTTTATATTTTTTTAATATATATTATTGTTTCTCCCAAATTCAAGTTTCTTGTAAATTTGAGAAAAACTTCTACTCATTCCAGACATCCGTATCCACGTTCCTATGTTTCAGAAATTAGTGCAACATAGCTATAAAGCTTTTAAATATTATAAAAATATAATAAATTCAACTACAATAGGATATTTACAGCTTTGAATCTCAAGCTGGTGTGCCCATTTATTTATGGAAGTAGGACACAAAGTTTAGAATGTTAAACGACATAATAATAAGAAGAAGAAGAACGACGCAGGGGACAATAGGATATTTACAGCTTTGAATCTCAAGCTGGTGTGCCCATTTATTTATGGAAGGAGGACACAAAGTTTAGAATGTTAAACGACATAATAATAATAAGAAGAAGAACGCAGGGGACAGCAGAGGTAGTGGCCCTTTGATTGACCTGAATATTCAGTCCAGATGCCATCCGTCAGACACATGGCTGATATCCACATGGAGGGAAATAACTAAGGGGACAGCAGCGGTAACTCTTTAATCGACGTGAATGTTCACTGCATGTGTGATACTTTGCACACTGAGCACAAGTCTTTACGTAAGTGCAAGGATGATATTGACCGGCATCTTTATCTGCAGCTACAGTTAACAGGAACGGGAGTAGAAGAAGGCACAAAACTGTGAGCAGCCTGCACATCTTCACCAGTCTTCGGCCCATTATATCAACAGCGTCTGCGACTGTTAATGCTGTAACGAGGCTGTCTATTTATAGGAGAGTTGGGAGATCCACGCAAATGGCAATATTGCTTTCTTTTTGTTATTCCTCTGATTCATTTCCAACAAATCGGAGACCTGTATGCTATTTTTTAGCCTATTTCCCAACGCAACGCAAAAGTCGTTGAAGTCTAGTTGGATACATGATAGATTTAATTTAATTATTTATGCAAAATTTTATAGGGTTTTAACTTTTCTATGAGTAGGTCATTTTTAGCCATGAAGGACAATATATTACTCCTGTAAAATTGTTTTCATGTCATAATGAGTCACATGGTAAAGAACACACCACATCAATGAACTAATGCTGTCTGCAACAAAATTTAAGGGATTTTGTCCCTCTATCATCTTCAGGGTTGAATCCCTTGGAATAACATGCATAAAGCTTGGAAGTGATGGGACAAACCCTACAAATGAAGGGATTCATTAGAAAGTTTAGATAGTAATCATTTCAAATAGAAATAAAGGCATACATAATAGGATTGGTTATATAATACCACCATTCATATCTCTTGTGTCATACATAATAGGATTGGTTATATAGTATCACCATTCATATCTTTTGTGTTGATTGAGATAATTCAAATTATATTAGGAGGGTAAATTTTTTGCCTAATGTTTTACAATAGTTGATGAATAATGGAAACAAAATTTTGTTTCATTTCTAAGCATAGAATGTCTCTAATGGTTTCCATATTTTCCTTGAGTAGGGACCATTCAAGGAGAGGATTACGAACCCTAGTGATCATTTCCTTTGTTATATTTTATTTCTATTTTGTAGGTAGAAAAACTTATGTATGAAATAAAGTATTATCTTAATTCATGTATTTTCTAGCAATTTTTATTATTTTCTTCACTTATTGATAGTTATTTCCTTTATTTAATTCATGCATATATATATATATATATATATATATATATATATATTTACTTTACAATGTTAATCACTTTAGAGTATGTCTTATGGATGTCGGATATGGTTTCAAATGTTTTTTGTAGCTTTATTTTCCACCCTAGAGAAACATATAAGACTTATTGGTGCTTTCACAATGAAACATGCACTCTTATACCTTGGATTTCACGTTTCTTGAGGGAGGTTGCACCTTTGATTCTTAGCAAGGTGCAACTGGTCACATGTTGCACTACTGGGATGGTGTGCCTAGTTGCTAGTTGCAACATTGGTACCCCACAACCACATCTATCACCTTCTATATTTGATGAGTTACAAGGAGATCATCACTAGGTGACTTGTCGATATCACATGAGGAGATTGGGAACTTGTTCTAGAATATTTCACTAAGTTGTAGAGATATAGAACCATCCCCTAGCCTACTCCATCAATCGATATAAGGTATTCCATTTTTCCCATCCTCTTTTTTTTTTTTATATTTGATTGTGTTTATTTCTTGTTTTCTCAGGCCTTGTACTGTTTATAAGCCCTACAATATTCTTCAGGACTTTTTGCCTTCCATCAATATACATTATTTCTCCTTTATTGTGATTGTTGTCTTTTAACTATATATAATTTGCAACGACTTTATATCTCTGCATACTTGACATATATCGGACTGGACTCAACCAATATCCATAGTCGTAGCATGGTCCGACATACTCCATCAATTCCACAAGTCCTTGATATTTCACCTTTCTATTGTCCATGGATATCTAACATGTTTCTACACATCCTATGAGGGAGCTTACCATAATAGTATTGGATATCTATGTAAACATACACCATTAGACAAGAAAACCATAACACAATATCCATACCAAAGAGAGGAATAATGCTAATGAAAGGAATTTTCACCCTGAAGAATTCAATATTAGAAAATCATTAGCCCATGTCATACCTTAAGAACCATACTTGGCATGTTGGGCATTTGAATGTGGAGCAAAGAAAACAAACTATAGAAAACAATTAAATGATATATACTTAGTGGCACCCTACTAACATTCCTAAAAGGAGCATGCCAAGGTGGGATTGAACATTGATGCACACATCACATCCATAGCATAATTGTTGAAGTTGAGCTACTAAGCTTTAGAGTCATGGACAAGAAAAATTCCTAGACTTCATTTTGCAGATTTAATAATTCTTTAGAAGACTAATATTCCCATTAATTGTATTAGTGATTAATTGGTATAAAAAAATTTGTCACACTCTATGCATCGTGATTTGGTGGCCTACCCATTCCCTCTACATAGGTAGTTTCCCCATCTTTCTCAGCCAAAATTCAAAAATTCAAATTTTTATACATATACGTAGGCTACAATTATACATGCGTATATGCAGGTTGCTCCATTGCAACCCGTGTACATCTGGTTTTTTGCTCAAAATTAAAAATATTTCATATTTTTCATGCCAAGTCACACGATCCATGATCCATGGATTTTCATATGCTGTAAATACTTTGATTCGACCATTCAATTCCCTTTGAAGGCAATAAATTGAGCCATATACAAGCCTTGAAGAGGGAAACAAAACTTGAGAGAAAGTACACTTTGGAGAAAACTTTCCCCATCCTACATCCTTGAGTCTTCATCCATTAGTCCTTTAAGTCTGAACTATCCTTATGTTTAGCCCCCAATCTCTCCCTATCCTATGAAGGAAGAACCCAATTACTTCGAAAACATGCGAGCTTGCCTTGTGGAGGATTGAAGTGGCGAAGGCACAGGTGGAGGGACTTAGTTTCTCAGTTTCGACAAGTTGTTGATACCAAAGGTTATCACCTATGTACTTTTTCTAATTATATTAATAAAAATACTCTTTTCTCGTCCAATTCTATGTTGAAAATGTTTATATTGTTTTCCATGGGTAAATTTGCTATACATGTTGATGGATTATGCTAGTTTATATCATGACATTTCATACATTTTCCATATGCATGTGTATCTTGGATGTTCAGGAAAATTTGTACTTACCAAGCATTGGATTGTGAGCTCAACGATGGTCTCCTATGAATGTCTAGAAGAGGTAGGATTCTAGCCTTTATTTTGTTGGAATTTCCATTTATCTAGAATATTTGAGATTTGTGTTGATTTCTTGGTGTCGTTCTGTCTCTTTTGGTCCTACCCCAAACCATAGATATTTATTTCTCATAACATTAATATTTATATATTTCTATTTCTAATGACATGAGAATGAGAACTTGAAATTATTTTCTTATCCCTCCCATAATTATGTTCATTTTTTCCTTGAAACAAGGAGATTTGACAATTTGAATGATGATTTATGGTGCTAGAAAACAAATCTATCAATATCTTTGTGTATTTTTCTCTACAGTCATTCTCTTCCTGGCATATTTTTGATAGATTTTGTTTTCATTGCTATTAACTATTTTTGATATCATAACTTCATTTTTCCACATTAGTAGTATGGTTGATACCATTGTTCAAACTTGGAAGAGACAATATCCTCTATCATGCATTTCAATTCGATATGATCTTGTCCTTCAAAGGGTACGGTTGGAATTGGATTATCAGAATGATTATATTGTTGTTTAATTTCCATTCAAATAAATATATTCCCACCCAGATAGCTCTCCATTGATACTCCTGTATTGACCTCTAAGAAGGTAAAATTGGAAATAAAAGATAAGTTATATTGGTTCTATATTCAAGCTACTTGGACCTCTCCTTGCCACTCTATTTCTCCTATGTTGGACCACTAATTACATCGATATTAATAGATTTTTATCCATGTTTACATTGGACCTATGTCTTATTCTAATGAATCCCCATGGGGAAACTTCAAGTGTTCTCAAATGTGCTTCATAGTGAAACTTCTCATTTAAGAGAATAATAGCTGCAGATTTGTAGAATATGCTTTTCTGAACCTATATAGAAGTTCATTTTATTTTTGATATCTAATATATTTAGAATTATATAAATCAATTCCTATGTTCTTCTAGTATCTTGTGATATCCTCAACTAGGATAGATAGAAACATTATGTTTTCTTGTCCAAATTATTTCTTCTCCTTGTGTAATTTTGTCAAACACTTTAGACTAGGGTTGCTAGAAATGTCTTACAAACAATTCACATATACATAAAAGTTATGAATATTACCATGCATATTACATGCACCAATCAAATTGAGAATGGATATGGCATCTTATTTTGTCTTGAAAACTCAAATCACAATAATAAAAATATATTTATTGGTTTTAACAACAACTGTTAAATCCCTCGTAGACACACAGATCAAATGGTTGCTAGGCAAATACAACCTCTAATAATAGAAAATCGAAAAAACCTAGTACTGATGCAAAAACATCCTCAAAAAGTGATGTGACCTCCTTTGGACCATCTAACCCTCTATATTGTGATGTGGATCTACTCCTTAGACACCTCCTGCAACACTCCAACCGCTCATACCAACTAACCCTGCACGTCATATCCCAGAGGTCCTCAAGAGATGCGACTGAACAATAGGAGGGGCCTCACGTGACAAGGATGGACAACCAATGAGGCCTCATTGGAAACCCAATTCTTAACCCATCGGGGTGGCTCCTACTATGGCTTCCTTGAAACCCTCTACTGCAACTACAAAACCATAGTACTGTAGATTTTAACCGTGTACAATATTTACTGCAAATAGATTTTCAGTAAAAGAGGAGAAAAGATACAATGGAAAATACAAACATTAAACACATATTTTTCCCCTGGAAACCTAAACCGAGAAAACCAGGATATTATATATTCATTCATAGTGATACATTGTTTACAATACAATATACATATAGGAGCCAACGACATCCAAAACCCTAACCCAATGACTTGGATTAGTCAACAACCCTAATTGCTTAGCCAGAAATAGAAAACCATCGGAAAAAAACCATCTGCCAAAAAAATGCCCAACAATGGACACGAAAAATAGAGGCAACACTAAAAACTAGGCAAAATTGTGACATGTTTCCTGAAGAAAAAAAAAATCTCGAGGGATTTTGCTCCCCTTGCACCCCCCCTCAAACCCACCTATGCACCCGGTGCAACACAGATACTACTACTCGTGCACACATTATAATGCATACCCAGCATTCTCCCACTTGTTGTTTTCTTTGCATACAAGGGGTTACATGGTTACATATTCAACAATCTGGGGAAGCAATGCCCATGGATCCTCTACTCCAATAAAACTTCTCGGTGCTCACAGATTTTGTTAATGAATCTGCAACATTCTTCAAAGTGTCCACCTTCATTAAAAACACTTTCTTGTCTTCAACCATGTCTCTCATAAATTGATATTGAATATCAATATGCTTTGTCTTTGAATGATAAGTCGGGTTTTTCGCAAGAAAAACTGCACTCTGACTATCACAATCTATCCTTACAAATTTTTGTACCAACCAAATACTTGAACGCAATATTTGTAACCATACTTATTCCTTACTTGAATGAGTGGCTGCCATGTATTCAACTTTTGTAGTGGCACTATGAGAAAGAGAATTGAGTTTTCACATCCTAGATAATCTCCTTGTTGTTTCCTATCAACAGAATGTCATCCACATACAAGACCAAATAAATCAAATGATCACCAATTAATTTAAAATACACATAGTGATCCTATTTGCTTCTTGTGAAGCCAAGTCCCATCATATAAGTATCAATTTTTTTATACCACATCCTTGGTGATTTTTTTAAACCATATAGGGAATTGTTCAGCTTGCATATCAACTCCTTCTTTCCCTTCACAACATAACCTTCTAGCTACTTCATATAGATTTCTTCTTCCAGATCCCCATGTAGGAATGTTGTGTTCACATCCATCTGTTCTACTTCAAAATCAAATGCAGCAGCAACAAATAACATAAAACTTATGGAGGTTAACTTGCAAACATGAGAAAAAATATCACCAAAATCAATTCCCTCAACCTGGGAATAACCCTTTGGTACTAACCGAGATTTGTATTTCTCCACTTTTCCTTCTATAGACAACTTCTCTTTAAATACCCATTTTCTTCCAATGGGATTTCTTCAATCTAGAAACTCCACTAGATCCCAAGCCTCATTCTTATCCAAGGCTACCATTTCTTTGTCCATGTCCTTTTTCCAGAGATGTACTTCCTCTGAATCCACTTCCTCCCTGACAGTTCTAGGATCATCATCAGTAATATACAAAGAAAAATTTGAATGGAAATCATATCGAGTATACCTTTCCAGTAGCCTTCTTTCTCAAACCGATGTCCTCAATAATGGAGTATGAGGATCTTCTTCCTCCCGTTCCTTTTCATTTGTAGAGTCAGATTCATCATCCTTTAAATCAAACTATATTTTCTCTGGTTCTTCCTTGATTGGTAGGAATTATTGCTTAACAACATCCTTCATTTCTCTAAACAACACATCTCAGATATACACTACCTTCTTAGTTTTTGGGTTCCAAATCTTATAACCATTGAGACCATATTTATATCCAATAAAGATGCAATTTTCATCCTTTTTATCTAGCTTACTCATGTTTTCTTTTGGAACATGAACATATGCATCACAGCCAAATACCTTGATATGTGTGAGAGAAGATTTATTACTAGTCCATACCTCTTGTGGAGTCTTTTCGTCCAACGCTGATGAGGGTGACCTGTTGACCAAGTAACATGCAATAGTCACTGCCTCTGCCCATAATTATTGCCCTAACATAGCACCACTAAGCATGCAACTTACTTTTTCTATTAGCATCATATTCATCTTTTCTACAAATCTATTCTGATGAGGTGTATATGGAGTAGTATTCTTCTTTTCTATACCGCACTTCTTACAAAATTATTCAAATTCATTCCTATAAAAATCTCCACCATTATCTGTCCTCAACGACTTAATTATTTTCTCTGTTTGATTCTCAATAAGAGCCTTTAACTCTTTAAACCTGTCAAAGACTTTAGATTTCTTCTTGAGGAAATATATCCATGTATTCCTTGAGAATTCATCTATAAATGAGACATAGTACACAGATTTTCCCAATGATGGGACCGACATAGGTCCAAAAACATCACTGTGAACTAGCTATAAAATTCATTCTACCCTCGTTGCACCAGAAGAGAATCTTGCCTGATTCTACTTCCCATATACACAATTTTCACATAAATCAAAATCCAGAGGGAATTTAGAGATAACTTCAACCATACCTTTACCATGTAGTAGTCAAAGACCCTTCTCTCTGATATGCCCCAGTCTTTGATGCCACAACATAACCTTTTCTCTAGAGACTGTAGGATTTCTTTCTTCTTCAACTCCAATTTTATGAACAATGGAACTATTACATGCATCACTAATAATGCTTCCTTGAAACTTATACAGAGTTTGAAACTAAACTCCCTTGAACAACACCATTTCTCCTCGAACCATCCTACAAGTTTCCTTTTCAAATATTGTTTTTACCCTTGCATCATCCATTTTTCTTACAGAAATCAAATTTCTCGTCAATCCTTCCATCTATGAGCCTCAACTTGAATTTTTCTCATCCTATGATTTTGGTTGTTGAATCATCACCTAAGAAAACCTTACTTCCATCATACCTTTCATATTCACAAAAACACTCCCTGTCGGGAGTCATATGAAAGGATGCACCTTAGTCAACCAACCATGCCTCATGATCTACGTGTGTTCTTGAAGAATCCAAGTACACATCCCTTCCTTCTTCCTTGGAGATATTTTCTTCTGTAGAAGGAGATTCTTCAGATCCCTTCATTTTCTCAACTTTGGATATACATTTCTTCTTGTAGTGCCCTTATTTTCCACATCTCCAACATACCTTTACAAACTTTTTGGGAGATTTAGATCTACCCTTGGACTTAGATCTCCCACTTGAGAACTTAGATACATTTCTTTCTTGGGAGCGTCCTCTTGCACATAATGCGTCTATTCTTTTTCCTTCAATATTATTCCATCTCATCTCCTCTGACAACAAGGATGAGACCAGTTCATCAAAATTCAAGGCAGTTGTATTACTACCTATGGCCACAGCCAGACTATCCCACGAGTCTGATAAAGAACATAGTAAACTAATACACTTATCTTCATCTGAAATGTTAATCTCAACAGATACTAACTGACTTACCATAGTATTGAAGGTGTTCAAATGCTCTGCCACCGAGTTTCCATCTCTCATCCTCCGGTTATAAAAGTTATTTTTTGTGAATAGTTTATTTACTAGGGACTTAGACTGATACAAATTCCCCAACTTATCCCATAAATCCTTGGTTATAGCTTCCTCTGACACATTTGGTAATATTTAATCTAAGAGACAAAGTTGGATTGTTCTCTTCTCCTTCCGATACACCTTTTCCCAGTCATCTACTAAATTTCCTGTAGGTGAAGTACCTGGATCTACCATGATCCAATAATATTTTTCCACCAACAAATCTTCCATATTGAGCTTCCACAACTCAAAATGTTTCTCATTAAACTTCTCGATCTCCATTCTCGAATTTCTTGCCATTTTTTTTCACCTGAAAAATAAATACCACAAATATCCCACTATAACAAGGCTTATCACAGTCCCGAGCCAAACCCTTAACCAAAAAGGCATCCAAAAAGGCTTATCACAGTCTTGAGCCAAACCCTTGAC
>ML780525.1:348170-386472 GCA_009831015.1 Picea engelmannii | reverse complement strand
ATAATCAGTTAGATGTGAATACATATCAACAACATATATCAGCAACATATCATCAACAAATCATCTCCACAAGGAACACAAAGAACACAATATGTATGTGCAATTTTTCTTTTTATTATGGACTTCAATGCAAGGGTTTTTCAGCAACAACTGAATAGATTACAACTCTATAAGAGAACCAGCTCCATATGCAAGAATCATATTACATTCTCAGCACCAACTGAGATGAGGCAACAATCCTCAACATATATCAACTTGTCAACATAAACAAGTGCATCAACCATGAACCAACCTGTGCCAAACAACCTGCAATAAACCTGTACCATAAACAAGTGCATCCAACCATGTACCAAGTATATACCAATAATGTGTCAAATAATCATCAACAATGACTCATCAATATGTACCAACATCATCAACTATACACCTCATGTATGTTCCAACTCATCAATTGCTTGTCTCAACCATCACTAGTTTTGGATTAGTCAACAACCCCAACTTGAAATAATCATAGCTTTGTACCTGTAATGAATAAATATATGAAACTGATATAAAACTTTCTTTAGTGTTTTTTATACAATTCCTCCAGCTAGAACTACTTGGAACCTCTTAGAAAAGGCGTTATAGCAAAAATGACATACCTTGTCGAATTCTAGCTTATTCTAGAGAGCGACCTTGTCAAGCGTGGCCCACACAAAATATTCATTGAATTGATAGGAAACGGTTACAAAAAATACTACATCCAATACCCTAACCAACACATTTTGGATAACTAAATTTGGATCTATTATGAAGAAGTTATGACGTTGTTACCTGAAACACCTGTTTTTGACTAGTTTCAGGACTAGCCACAAACCCTATTTTCCACAAAGTGTAATGCCCAAAATACAATGAACCACAAGATGAATTGTTTACCACACACACTTCGGTATGTTTTCTCAATGGAATAACAATTTCACAGCTGGAATCATTATAGAAAAAAAGTTATAGCGAAAATGGTGAGATGACCTATAAATAACATACCTTAGAAAGAACCATCAAAAGAATTTATCCTTCATTGCATCTCAGCCTTCTTTTCTTCACCTTTCCTCAGAATTTCGACTTAGATATACTTGGTTACCTCAAACACATATATATAATCAATATTCTCAAGTGTGACTAAAATGAGAGAGCCTTGCCTCTTATTTATACTCTCCAAGTAGCTTCCTTAAAAACATCTTCTAGGTCACTTGGCCCCACTTTCCTTATTTTAGGGTTAACCCACTTCCAATTTCTCCATTAAATTTATTATTTAAATAATTTAGTTTGTATTCAATTTGAATTATAGTACACTCATCACTTCACTTTATTATTTACCTTTTAAAATCCCTTAAACCACTTGGACTACTTTGACCTTTTGGGGCTTCTAGATGACATGTGAGGGTCCTCCAACTTCGTAAGGCCATAAATCTCAAACCGTGAAGAGTTATGTGATGTTCCACGTACCACCATAAATCACATGAAATTTACTATTCATATAGAATAGTATTGTCTGAAAATATATCATAACTCATACCATTACCCATCAAACAAACTTGGGTCCATTACCCAAACTTGGGGTCTCCAACTTCTCATGGCCATAACTCTCTATCTGTGAGGAGTTATGTGAGGTTCTACATACCACTGGAAATGGAATGACAATAACTATACATATAGGATAGTTTCACGAACATTTTTCTTGATCTTCAGCTCATTATTCCACATACAAGCATGGGTCCTCCAACCATTCATCTATGATAACTCAATCCGTAATCGTCTTCCCGTGAGGTCTTTCACCATAAGGGGACCACTTTGGAGTTCATCCATTTGTGCACCTTATCAATTATGATAAGAAAATAATGAGAGAAAGGGTCCTCCAACCATTCTTCTAGGATAACTCAATCCACAAAGTGTCTTCCCGTGAGGGCTTTCACCATAAGGGGACCACTTTGGAGTTCATCTATTTGTGCACCTTATCAATAATGATAAGACAATAATGAGTCATCTATACATTTTTCCAACAATGCATCATATGCCAATGAAACCACAATGATCCATCTTCATCATGTATCAATGACAACTCATTGATCCATCTTCATTATATCAATGACAACTCATTGATCCATCTTCATCATATCAATGAAAACTCATTGATCCATCTTCATCTATGCATTCTCATCAAGGAAAATACATATTATATTACATCAATCATCAATTAATCAATCCATTGGCATCAATCAATCACTTGAAATCAATCAATCAAACCATTGGCATCAATGACAACATGATCCAAAAATCTCCCCCCTTTGGCATTGATGGCAATACCAACATTGATGTCAACACTAATTACCAATTATTGATGTCAACATGTATACAAGGCATGCTCTACATCAATAGTCAATGTGACTATCTCTGCCCATCAATAAACATCAGTCAAATCAATGTGATTAACTCTCCCCCTTTGACATCAATGGCAAAGGGTGACTCTCATCTTGGGGTTGCTCCCCTTGCTTGAAGTCTCCTTGGGGTTGGTCCCACTGTATGAATGCCTTTGATCTTCCTATGAATAATCTCTCCCATTTTGAACAAGGGATATCACTCTGATGTAATGCTGAAGATACATAGAACATACTCCCCCTGTGACCATTGCTCCCCCTAAAATTATGCTCCTGTGCTCTTTCTTCAAGTATAGGGATCTTTTCTAGGTATGCATCTGATAAATATCTCCTCCTAGAATTATGGGAAGAAGAATGAATCCCCCTATGGGTATGTCTCCCCTATCTTTTTGGCAAGATGAACATTTTGCTACCATATAACGATCCCTGGACCTGTTCATGCATCAAACTCATGCCATACCAAGCATCATGAATCAAAAGATATGTCAACAATGAAATAAACAATCATGAGCAAAATATCAAGAAAGTACATCCTGTACAAAATGTGTGCTCATCATGCACAACACCTATGTATATCAACATCATGCAATGTGCCAAAATATATCATCCATGGAATGTATCAATCATATGCCTTTATCAACATGCCAGCATGTGAATCTACCAATATGCCAACCATGTGCATCCACCAATATGCCATCCATGTGCATCTACCAACATGCCAAACAATGTATCATATCACTCATGATATGTCTCCATCATGAACCAAGTGCAACAATCAGGTATCTCAAACAAATGCCAATTGTTGTGCTAATCAAGTAGTACCAATGGTGTAGTATCATCAAGCATATGCCATCTATGAGTGTACCAAACATGTACATTACCATGCACCAATACCACAAAATGATGAATCCCATATATGTATGCCAAATCCTCCATAAAACATGGGCCAATCAAACTGCTAGTAGGTGCCTCTTCCAATGTACTAGAAAAGTACCAATCATGCATCAACTATATATCAACAATGATGTACAACATGATCACCTCATCAAATAACCAACCATATGTACTAATATGTAGCCCAATCCACATGAAAAATGCATGCACCATGATATCAACATATGCTTCCAATAATACATTATAAGATATATCAATGAAACTCAAATATGTATCAGCCATGTACACCAACATATCAACATCAATCCATACTCATGGGTTAGTGTCATCCACTCGATATTTTATTTTACATAATCCAATATATGAACACTTAAACCTGTAGCAAATAGTGTCAAAACCTGCAACAAACAATGTCATACCCTGCAATATAGAGTTATACCATCACATCAAACTCCAAGCCATGTGCATTTCCTTTTCCCCAAGGCTTTACAACATATACACGGTCTTCTCCACAACAGAGCGTGTGTGTACGTGACCTATTCAAGGCCAGCACGCATATGCACATGACTGTCACCATTGTCACCTGTGTGTGCCTTAGTAGATGATACTTTTGTACTTCCCTTCAGTCTTTCATTCTGATCTCGTTGGTCTGTCTTCTTCACCCACTTTTGTAGATGACCCTTCTCCTCAGAACTTGAGCTTTGGACATCCACATTTTCAAATATATCCCCCTTTCTTACTTCATTCCTTCTTCTATCCATGCTATGTGAAGTCCTCATCATGGACTTTCTTCTTCTGTTCCAGCACTCCTGGGATTTGTGGCCAAATCCACTACAACTGTAGCATCTCATAGAGTTACAGTGAAAAGCAATATGTCCTACTTGATCACATCTCCAACACCTTGTGGTGCTATAAAATCTTCCATTATATCTCCTTTAATAAGATCTACATTCAAAATCTTTGCGACCATATCCATTACATGAATAACAATGCCCATGAAAAATACTTTCATACCTTTTCTTTGGTGTCCCAAAAGTAGCTTCTTGATGTCTTCCTTTCTTTTTTCTTTTGAAATCTTCTTTGTCTTGTGTAGATGGTTATTTTGCAACATTGTCTTCCTTCTTGGATGGACTTACCTCATGCTTCTTTGAGGTGCTTTCTTCAACATGTGTATCTTCACCTTTGTATCCAAGACCTAATTTATCACATGGTGGTCTTTGACTTTCCAATATCTCATCCAAGATTCTTGAGCTATTCAAGAATTTGTTTGACTTCTCTACCTTCTTTCTAAGGTAAAAAATTTCATATTCTATCTTACAACATGACTCTGCCTTTTCATTTATTTGAATCTTCAATAGTTCCTCTATTCTTTTGGCTTCTTCAATTTGGGTCTTGAGATGAATAATGGTTTCAAAACTTTTGCTAATATCATCATCTATATTCATTTCTTCTTTTCCATTCTTTAGTCTTGTGATATCTTCTTCCTTTTCTTATAATTTAGAACTCTCTTCTTGCTCTTTGAGCATTCCCTTTAACTTCAAGATGTGCCTTTGACTCCTCCTAAGAAAATTCTTAGTGTAATCTGAAATATAGTTATAGTGTGTATAAAAATGATCACTCCTATACATGTATAAACCCTATTCAATTTCCTTTTGAAGTTCTAATAGAGTTTGTTCTATTCTTTCCATGGGATAACTATCATCAAACTTTACACAAATTGTTTCTAGATCATCTTCTTCACTTGAGAAAAATTCAACATCATCACACTTTGAATTATTGCAATCAAGAGTCTTGGGAGATTCTTTACCTTCAATATCTTCCTTCTTGCCAACACCATCACATGATTTTTTGCCTTCATTTTAAATGTATTCAAGATATTCCTTTGTGCTATCATTACTTGATTCTTTATCTTCACTTGAAATGTTTTCAAAATCAAATTTAGAAAAAATGCATTCAAGATTTTTTTATGATTCTTTACCTTTGATGATCTTGATGGAGTGGTCTTCAATTTCTTCCTTCTCCTTCCTTCTTTGATATGTCTCCTCTAGATTTCACCATAGATCCTTGACATAAGTGCATTGTCCCATGCTCTCTTTGATAGGGCTTGAAATTCCACTAAGAATGGTATTGACAACCAATGCATCATTATTCTTTCCTTCCCTTTGAGGGGGGGGTGAATGAGTGTGGGGATGTTTTTCCCAAAACTTCCCTCTTACACAAAAACTCCTTAGTTAAAATTCAACATTTGCTCATTACTCATTTCTATCATTTATAATCAGTTATATGTGAATACATATCAACAACATATATCAACAACATATCATCAACGAATCATCTCCACAAGGAACACAAAGAACACAAGATGTATGTACAATCTTTCTTTTTATTATGGACTTCAATCCAGGGGTTTTTCAACAACAAATAAATAGAGTAAAACTCTACAAGAGAACCATCTCTATATGAAAGATTCAGCTGACATTCTCAGCACCAACTGAGATGAGGCAACAATCCTCAATAAATATCAATCTGTCAACATAAACAAGTGCATCAACCATGCACCAACTTCTGCCAAACAACCTATAGTCAACATGTACCATAAACAAGTGCATCCAACCATGTAACAAGTATATACCAATAATGTGTAAAATAAGAATCAACAATGACTCATCAATATGTACCAACATCATCAACTATACATCTCATGTATGTGCCAACTCATCAACTGCTTGTCTCAACCATGACTAGTTTTGGATTAGTCAACAACCCCAACTTGAAATAATCATAAATTTGTACCTATAATGAATAAATTTTTGAAATTGATATACAATGTTCTTCATTGTGTTTTGTTGAATTCCTCCAGGTGGCACTACTTGGAACCTCCCATAAAACGTGTTATAGCAAAAATGGCATACCTTGCTGAATTTTGTCTTATTCTAGAGAGAGACCTTGTAGAGTGTGGCACACAAAAAATATTCATTTGGTCTCACAGAATTTCAATCTATTATGAAGAAGTTATGACATTTTTACCCAAAACACCTATTTTTGACTAGTTTCAGGACTAGCCACAAACCCTATTTTCCACGGAGTATAACTCCCAAAATACAACGACCCACAAGCTAAAGTTTTTAGCACAGATACTTGGGTATGTTTTCTCAATGGAATATCAATTTCATGGTCTGAATCATTATAGAAAAAATGTTATAATGAAAATGGTGAGATGACCTGTAAATAACATACCTTAGAAAGCACTATCAAAAGAATTTATCCTTCCTTGCATTTCGGCCTTATTTTCTTCACCTTTCCTCAGAATTTCAGCCTATATATCCTTTGTTACCTCAGAAACATATAGATATTCAATATTCTCAAGTGTTATTAAAATGAGAGAGCCTTGCCTCTTATTTATACTCTCCAAGTATCTTCCTTAAAAACATCTTCTAGGTCACTTGGCCCCATTTTCCTTATTTTAGGGTTAACCCACTTCTAATTTCTCCATTAAATTTATTATTTAAATAATTTATTTTGTATTCACTTTGAATTATAGTACACCCATCACTTCACTTTATTATTTACCTTTTAAAATTCCTTAAACCACTTTGACTACTTTGACCTTTTGGGGCTTCTTGATGACGTGTGAGGGTTCTCCAACTTCGTAATGCCATAACTCTCAAACTGTGAGGAGTTATGTGATGTTCCACATACCACCAGAAATTGCATGAAATGCAATATTCATGTAGAATAGTATTGTCTGAAAATATATCATAACTCATACCATTACCCATCAAACAAACTTGGGTCCATTACCCAAACCTAGGGTGTCCAACTTCTCATGGCCATAACTCTCTAATCGTGAGGAGTTATGTAACATTCTACATACCATAGGAAATAGCATGACAAGAACTATACATCTAGGATAGTTTCAACAACAATTTACGTGATCTTAATCTCATTATTCCACATGCTAGCATGGGTCCTCCAACCATTCTTCTAGGATAACTCAATCTGTAAATCATCTTCCCGTGAGGGACTTCACCATAAGGGGACCACTTTGGAGTTCATACATTTGTACAAATTATCAATCATGATAAGAAAATAATGAGAGAAAGGGTCCTCCAACCATTCTTCTAGGATAAATCAATCCGCAAAGCATCTTCCCGTGAGGGCTTTCAACATAAGGGGACCACTTTGGAGTTCATCCATTTGTGCATCTTATCAATCATGATAAGAAAATAATGAGTCATATATACATTTTTCCAACAATGCATCATATACCAATGAAACCACAACGATCCATCTTCATCATGTATCAATGACAACTCATTGATCCATCTTCATCTATGCATTCTCATCAAGGAAAATACATATTATATTACATCAATCATCAATCAATCAATCCTTTAACATCAATCAATCACTTGACATCAATCAATGATATCAATCAGTCAAACCATTGGCATCAATGACAACGTGATCCAACAAAAGGCGTCCAAAAAATCTTATCACAGTCCCGAGCCAAACGCATGACAAAAAAGGATTATCATAGTCCCGAGCCAAACCCTTGACCAAAAACCCTTGGGCAAACAGATTTTCAGTAAAAGAACAAAAAATATACAATGACAAATACAAACATTACATAGATATTTTTCCCCAGGAAACCCAAACCGAGAAAACCAACATATTTTATATTCATTCATAGTGATACATTTCTTACAGTACAATATACATATAGGAGCCAACAACATCCAAAACCCTAACCCAATGACCTGGATTAGTCAAAAAACCTAATTCATTAACCGGAAATAGAAAACCATCGGCAAAAAACCATCTGTCGAAAAACCGCCCAACAATGGACATGAAAATTGAGGCAACACAAAAAACGAGAAAAAATTGCGACAAGTTTCTAGATGCAAAAAAAAATTCTCAGGGGTGTTTCCCTTGAGCCCCCGCATGGTGGGATTTATTCCCCCTCAAATCCCACTGCATGCTTAGCACAACGCATAAACTACTACTTGTGAAAAAAACATAACACATACCCAACAAGTACGACCTCCTATGTACAGTTCTGCCACTCTCCTACATAAGATGATATACCTCCAAACTCTCCTCTCCTACGTAATATGATATACCTCAAAACTCTCTCCAATATTACTCCAAAATACAATGTGAGACTTCAGTGATGATATCAGGTGGATCCTTCTCTTTGTCTAGCTAGGGTGGATATTGCACCACTGGAACTAGATAGAAATGGGATGGTTTTTCCAAACCTTGATGAAAACTTGGCTTAAGCAACATATCAACAAGAGATAAAATTATAATTTCAAAGTGAAGGGCTACCCCTCTATTTATACTTCCTCCATGCCTTCTATATCTTTCTCCCTTCTGACCAAATCAAATCCTCACTTTATTTTCCCTCCAAATTTCATTTAAACAAAATTATTTGTTTTTATTTAGTATCACTTTAGAATTTGTCATATTTTAACCTAGTGACACCAAATAAACCTTCATGAATCCCTTTTACATGTTGAATATAGATTACGAGATTCATATAGGCTACTAAGTCATCATCTGTCATGATCAATTGGAAGGGGACATTAAGTTCCTCCCTTGCCAATATTTCTTGTTCTCAAGCAACTCTAGATCAGGGTTTTGTAAGATCTTCTCTACTTCCCAGGTTGCATCCGCTGTGGGAAATACTTTCCATATGACGAAGTACTCTCAAATGAACCTTCTCACAACCTCTACTCCTTGACATCAACAATCCGCTACAGATCCATAACCATCTTCCCTTCCTCATCTATTGGAGGAAGATCTATCGATGTAGTGACCTATTGTCCTAATGCCTTCTTGAGGAAGGATATATGGAAGGTGTTGTGGATCTTGCTACCCTCCAGTAACTCTAACTCATATGATACCTCCCCATCCCCAACTCTCATGATCACTTTGTAGGGTCTATAAAAGAGAGGCCTCAAATTCTTTATACCACTCTTCTTTAGTGATGATTGTATGTAAGGCTACAACCTAAGAAAGAGTAGGCCCACAACATACAAGATGTATTCTACTCTATGCCTATCTTCATACATCTTCTATTGATTATGACTAGCCTGCAAATTCTCCATTAGGAGTCTCAAGATGTGTTCTCTTTCTTGCAACCAATATTTGTACATGTGATATCTTCTCTCCCCAAATTCCAAATTCACAAATGATGGGGCATTGTAGCCATAAAATACGCTAAATGGGATCATCCTGATGGACATTTGTTGAGTGGTATTGTAACAATGCTTCCTGAAATGAAACCACTAAATATCCATTCTCGTTGTTTTCCTAACACAAAGTTCGTTAAGTACCCCTTAATCCATTTGTTTACTATCTTAGTCCTCCCATATTTCTAGGGGTGACAGCTAGTACTAGGTGTCAACTCTGTCCTGGATAACCTAAAAAGATCCTACCAAAATGTGTTGAGAAACCTACTATCCCAGTCACTCACTATGTTCCTTGAATAGTTATTCCACCTAATATGCATTGTAATTTGAAGGAATAACAAGAAAGTGAACATATTTAGCCAATATATCCAATACCATGTAGATACAATCCCTACCTTGTACCTTCGGCAACCTTGTAATGAATTCCATGGAAATGATTTCCCACTTCTTCTCAAGGATCGGTAATGGTTGAAGTACTATTTTTGGATGTGTAAACTCTGATTTGTTCTACTTGAAAGTCATGCACTCCCTCTCATGATGAATTACATCCTCCTTAATACCCTTCCAGGAGAATCTCTCTCTTACCTTCTAGTAGGTGTTCAAATACCCATGGTTCCCTACAAGTGGTGTGTAATGTACTTCACTCAAAATATTATCCTTGAGTGTGGAGTCAGATACAAGATAGATGTTTCTTTTGTAGTAGATGATTTCATCCAATACCTTATACCTATCATCCCGAATAATCCCTTCCATGTATTCATAGGAAAAGGTATTCTTGGAGTATTCCACCAAAATAATGGACCTCCAATATATTGAGATCCCTATCATGGAGAAAGTTGCAGGTCTCCTAGATGGGGCGTCAATGACTATGTTATTCTTTCCCTTTACATACTCAATGTCAAATTCATATGCCTACACCTTACTGAACCATTTCTATTGCCTCTCATTTATGTCTCATTTCTCCAAGAGATATCTCAAGTTGTTGTGGTCAGTCCTAACCACAACGTTTCCTCCCACTAGGTATTGTTTGAATTTGTCTTGTGAATGAATGATGGCCAACATCTCCTTATCATAGATCAGATATCTATTCTATGAATTCCTTCGCTTTATACTCTTGAAAGTTATCAATTTTCAGTTTGCATAAGAATTTGTCCTATCCCCTCACCGGATGTGTCACAATCCAGGACAAAGCGATATGTGAAATATAGGAGTTCCAATACTAGACAGGTTCTCATCACCTTCTTCATATTTTCAAATGTTACTTGTGCATATTATGACCATTAGAATGATCCTTTCTTGGTGAGGTCTGTCAATGGCACATCAAATTGTGAAAATTCATTCACAAAGAACCTATACTAGCTGCATATGCCAAAGAATCCTTGAAACTCTGTGAGTGATCTAAGAGTAGTAAAATATAAGATCATTTGGATCCTTTGTTGATGTAGATTTACTCCCTGAACACAAATTACATGCCCCAGATAAAGGAACTCTATCAACCCAAAATTGCATTTTGCCTCCTTGGAAAAAGGTGATTGTTCCTCCATATTGGTGAGAATATTTTCCAAATGCTCCATATGTTCCTCCCAAGTCTTGTTGTAGATCATAATATTGTCAAAGATCACTAGTAAGAAATTCCTCAACTTCTTGTTGAATATGTGGTTAATACATGATTGGAAGGTAGCAAGGATGTTATTCAGTCCAAAGGGCATGGCTAGAAACTTGTAGTGTCCATAATGACATCTCAATTTGGTCTTATTAATATCCTCCTCTCTAACACTAATTTGATGGTACCCTGATCGAAGATCAATATTCGAGACGTACATTGATCCATGTAGTTGATATATCATATCATCCATCCTAGGTATTGGGTACCAGTTCTTGATGTTCTTCTTATTCAAATCCCCGTAGCAGATGCACATCACCATTGTTCCATCCCTCTTCTTTACCAATACTACTAAAGAAGCGAATGAGCTAGAGCTAGTTTAGATGTGTCCCATATCCAAAAACTCTTGTATGGCCTTCTCTATCTCATCCTTAAAAAAAATTGTATGTTTGTAAGGTGTGGTGATCACTAGTTTCTCCCCCTCCTTTAGTTCAATGGCATGCTCAAATCCCCTGTCAGGTGGTCTCCCTACTGGTAGTGGCCCGAACACCTTATCATGTTTCCAAAGAAGCCCTGGTATATCCACATGGTAATTTTGACAGTCCTATGATGGTTTTTGAATGGTGATCAAGCCTTCCACTATGCAAGCCACGTCCCCGTGTCTAAAATTGGCATCCATACATTTGTTTTACATAATCTTGGAGAATATACTGGATATACCTCTAAGAATAACCTACTAACCATCCTTGTCCCTGAAGTCCATCCTCATCTCCTGATAGTTCATATGGATATCCCCAAGAGAGTATAGCCACTGGACACCTAATACCATATGAGCGTCTTCGAGGTATACAACATAAAATCCATTGTTCAACGTGTATTTGCACAAAGTCATATTCAATCCCCTTGTCCTCTAATTACATGTCATGTTGTACCTTTTTGCAACTACCACATTGAAACCCTCAAAATATTCTACAGGGATATGTCTCCTCACGATCAATGATGCATAAATGAAGTTGTGGGTGGTCCCACCATCGATCAGTTTTGTAACTTTCTACCCCTGCAAAAGTCCTCTGATTCTAAGGGTGTAATACTTGGGAACTTTGGAAAGTTTGGAAATGGTCACTCTCTTAACATATTCTTGCATTTTTTCTTTTTTTGGGCCATTAGGATGTGATGGTTCTACCTCACTACTTCTTTTCTCGTTATCCTAAGTATGAACTACTGTTACACATCAAAATTACTCAACTGGATAAGTGTCGCATGTTCCTCTCAATTGTCGTAAGTGTCGCATCTTCCTTACAACTTTCGCAAGTGTCACAAGTTGTTCATAAGTGTTGCAAACGCTGTTCAAGCATACTACCTTAATGACGACACTAAGGAGGCACTTAAAACATCTCATGTATTTGGTTTGAAGAAGGAAAACTGGTTAACTAAAGTCAAAAGACTCTTGAAACTTGAAAAGAACTCTGAAACAAAGGTTTTGAGGGGGAACGCTCCTCTATATCAGCCTTAGGAGCGTTGGCGCCCCCCTACAAGGCTTCAGGGAGTGTTATAACACTCTCCCACCCTTCTGAAGGAGTGTTATCCACCTTTGGAGTGCTGGCACTTCCCTCAAGCTTCTCAGGGAGTGCTACAATGATCTGATGCCTCTTTTGGAGGAGCGCTGCCTAATATGAGGCAGTTGTTCGCCTGTTGAGGAGAATAAGGGGAGGATCTTTCAAGATTAGAAGGAAGTTGCATCCGAATTCTTGGTTTCATCAGGAGATCCCTGATCTAAGGAGGAGGTTCCTCAACTTGTTCTAAAGATAACTCAATAGGTTAAGCTCCTCTTAACCTATATAAGCAGGTTCTATGATGGTGAAAAGGGGGAAGAATTGCTAGCATGAAACCTATGATCTCATAGGAAACACACAGTCAGCCTAAGAGAGTGATCAGTGAAGCTGCTGCCATCCAGGTTGTCGATCTTTCAAGCAAGGGTTAGACGAAGGGGACTTGACGAAGCTATCGCATTCGCATCTACAATTGTAAGTACCGTTGTTGTTATTCTCATTAATATGACACGCTTGGCTTGTTTCTTTCTAGTTCGTGTCTGATGTTACATGAACTTATCATAGATAGATAGATCTGTTTTCAAGCTAATATCAATAGATTAGGAAGTGCTCATATCTTGTTTGTCTACAGAACTCAGCGAGGAGAAAATGATAGGAGCGCAACTCGGAGCGTGCAAGGACAAATGTCGATAAAGAGGTACTTTTGTTATCCTTCCTTCTCACGTATTAGTTTAGATAGATTTGAAAGGAAGTTAGTGTCCACGTTAAGCATTTTATGTCTTAGAGTTAAGGTCAAGCTCTTTGAGGTCATCTACCTGTCCGCAGGGAGAGTTTCCTACAACAGAAACTGGCGACTCCACTGGGGAGATAGCCTTAAATCAAAATTTCTTATTTCAATTTCTCCTCATTGACCTTGTTCTACCCCTTTACTATTTCAGACCTATTTCACTCATCTTTTGATTGGTTTCATGAGATGATTAGCTCCCTACCCCATCATACTCAGCATAGTTGTCGAGTTTGAATTGCAATTTTTGGAATTTTTGACATTTTTGGGAGTTTTTGAACCTGGCACCCCTGTCCCTGTGTTAACAAAGCACCAGCGCTCCCTAATAGCCTTTCACAGAGCGCTTTAACGCTCCTTGCCTTTGGCAACAGAGCGCCAACCCTCCTTTGGCCAACAAACCTTCCAAAATCGTGTTTTCAGGATTTTTCCTCTGTGACTCTCTTGCTGGGTAACCTTGTGAGTCAATCCTTCTTCTTTCTAGCTTTGACATCTGTCTTTGTATTGAAGAACACACATCTTGCTGTTTGGACTTTCTAGCTTTGACATCTTTCTAGCTTTGACTTCTTCACTATTATTGTTGAGTTTTTCTACCATTTGGAGTTTTGAAACCCATGCATTGTCTTTCTCTCCTTGTCAACTGAACGAAAAACGCTGGTGAAGGTCATCAAAGGTTTAGATATCTTTTCATTGGTTTTAGTTAAGATCGTTGTTCTTCGACTTTCTCTTTTGGGTGTGAAGTTTGATTTCTCTTTGATTGTTTCTTTTCTTTCGCTTCTTGTTTTGATCATAATGAGAGGGTGTATTGTTTGTATGATTCTTGCTTGTGTTGGTCTGATTTTCATTCATCCAAGAAGATAATTAGCAAGACAAACATTGTTTTGAATTAATCATTATTCATATACAAACAATAAAGTACATCTTAATGATTAGTTTGCATTTCTGAAATGTTGTCGCATCATATTGGATTTGATTGAGAACAAAATTGATTGAGGGCATTCCTTATCAAGCGTTTGATAGTGAAAAATGACTCTTCCTCCTTCCCTTAAATAGGTATTCATTGAAAAGAAATGATTTCTTATCATATTTCATGCATATTTTTGGGAATTGAGTCATCATTCCATCAGTTTCACTTTCGTACACCCTTTGAGTAAACAACAGCCATTAAAATCAACACTTAACTAAAATTTATCAGACTTTTTACATCTTTGTTAGCGAACCTACATTAGTTTAAGGTGTAGGGCTTTGGAATAGGTTGAAAGGATAACTTTCCAAATCTATCAAACAAACTTAGTATCTTGTGGTAGGGAGAGTCAAATCCAATCATCGTATAATTATTCCTGGGACCCCCCTCTCACACAGGGGTTACGCACGAGGTCGCATTCAGGTGAGCTACGGGGACTAACCCTCCGTGGTTTAACTAATTGTGGTGGTTAGATCATATTATGGGGATAACTTTGAGGTAAATCCACAATTACTGTGTGGAATCCTTTTAGTTGATTTCGGTCTCGATACCCTGCCCATACATTCGGATCAGACTGTCGAATTTTCCCGCCCAGGGGCTGACTGCGAATTCGTAACCTTGGTGGTCATAATCTTTAGGGTCTCACACAAGGTGACGGTGAAGGGAAGTCTCACTGTACCTGGAACAGACATTGGTCAAACTCACTCGGGGTCCTTGGAGGGTAAATCCACAATTACTGCGTGGAATCTTGCACCAAGGCGTAAGTCCATTAAGCAGGTCACCAACGTAACTGATCCACCCACTCTATCCCCGCCCCTTCCTATTTTGATCTCGCGACATTGGATTTCATCACCAACTAGTGGTTTCATCGTAGGAAGGTTTGTTTGATTGATTGCTTCTCAGATTCATAGCGTGTGTTATTTGTTTCACTTAGTGGACCTTAGGTTGAGTTAGTGTTAATGGCATCGAATCCTGGGAGTACCAATGGAGGAACCCCTTCTCCTGGGGAGCCTTATACCTTTCCTTCATTCGGAAACTTTGGTCCTTTGTATATTGCCACACTGAGTCTTCTCGGACTCACCATAAGATTACCGGTTTGGTTGTTCCCCACTTCGGTGATCCCGAATCCTCCCAATGTTTCAGTTGCACCTAATACTTTGGATGTCAATACACCACCCACACATCAACCTCATGTCAAATTTTCCCCTTCTTCGCCCATCAAGTCTACTTCCATTTCGCCTTCTTCGCCTAGTGAAATATCTAAATAAAGTAGCTAGGTTGATCAAAAGAAGAAGAAATGGAAAGAGAATAAGAAGAAGAGCCCAAAAAGGACCAAAACCCCAACACCATCATATGTTGGCTCTAAGCAACCAATTACTATTAATAGTACTGGGAGTGTTGATGAGATGAACAAGATTAAAATGAAGAATCCAAAACCCAAATTCCCTTGCAGCCTTTGTAAGGGTGACCACTTTCTAAGGGATTTCCCTGGTCTTACCCACGTCTTAGAAATGTGGTCCTCCATGTCATCGGCCTCTGTCGGTCATGTCTATGATACCCCGTCAACTAGTGATGTTCAGGTTGGTAAGAAGAAGAAAATTGTCAAGTTCCCTTGCATGTTTTGTAAAGGTAATCATTACTCTCACCTTTGTCCTCACATGGACGAGGCTTCTTCTCTTTTGGAAAAACTTCAACATACAAAAGGTTATCGTAAGCTTTCCTCCAACCAATCATTGGTTGATGGACTGGTCAATCCAGTTCCATCCCCAGTCAATCCGGTTGATCAGGTGGTCAATCTAGTTTCCTCCTTGATTGAACCACAAACCCAAGTAGCTGATCCAGTTCCGTCATCGATCAGCCCCACTCTTCATCAAAAGAGTGCCACCAAAGTGGTTGATCTATTTTCATCCTCAGTCGATCCCACTCTCTCGTTAGAGAGTGACACCAAAATGGTCGATTCGTTATCACCCTTCGACCCCATTCTTCTCTTGGAGAATGAAACCAAAGTATTCGATCTAGTTCTGTCACTGGTCGATCCCACCCTTCATCCGAAGAGTGCCAAAGTGGTTGCTCCGGTTACATTATCGGTCAATCCCACTCTTCCATTGAAAAGTGACAAAGTGACTGATCCAGTCCCTTCCTCGGTCAGTCCCACTCTTCCTCTGAAGAGTGCTAAAGTGGTCGGTCCAAGTCCACCACTGTTCGATCCTACTCTCCTTCTAGAGAGTAAACCTGATACTGCCCATGTTTTTCTCGTTGATACAGACTCTACCGTGCTAGGGGGCATTCCTCATTCTCCTACGAAACCCCCTCCAAGCAATGAAGCCATCCTTTTTGATTGGGGTGCGCTAACTAGGCCTCGTCTTCCCTCTCACATTCCTTTCCAGATTACAGTACAGGTTTGTGGTCGGGACGTTCCTCAAAATGTTGATAGATGAAGGTGTGTCCGTTAGTATTTTGTCTTATGTTTCTTGGTAAGCTTTGGGTTGTCCGCAGCTTGCACTAGTTACACAGAATCTGTTAGCTTTTAACAGAATAACTAGTCAACCTTTAGGGATCCTTCCTCAGTTTCCTGTAACTCTGGGAGGACTGCCTTTATTGATGTCATGGTAGTCCGAGACCCCTTGGATTTCTCTTTACTCCTTGGGCGGGATTATGTCTATGCCATGAAAGCTATTGTATCCACTCTTTTCTATGTGATATCTTTCCCTCACGATGCAAGAATTGTGACTATTGATCAACTTTCATTCATCGGCCCCGACTGGGTTACCTCCCTAAGTGGTTCCTATATGCAGACAGTATCGCCCCTGCCGCATGTCAATTATGTGGCGTTGTCTCCCATGAACTAAACTTCCGATGATTTGGATCCGGTAGTTGACATGGTGATCTCTTCGGTAGGATTATTGGAGCCTGATCTCCTTAGTCCTATCACAACCCTCGACATGTGTCCCTTCTCGAGTGATTATCTTCCATCCAACGAAGATCTCTTGGAATCCATGACCGAGTTTTGTCCCTTGACATGGTATCCTTCCAGAGCGTTATCCTCTCAGAAGCTATGATCAAGAAGAAACCACGAGCATAGTTTCTCTTCTCTGTGGCAAGCTCGTTAAAAAATGAAATAGAGGCCTTGAGCATAGTTTTCCTCCTTGTAGCAAGATCGTTAAAAAATGAAACAACAATTAGGGGATCGAGCCTAGAACCTTGAGCATAGTTCTTTTCCTATATCAAGCTCGTTAAAAAAATGAAACAATCACCTCTCCCTTCAAGTTGAGTCTTTCGCCATATCTCGTAGGTGTCGAGTCGAGTCTTTCGTTAGGTCTCATTTTTTAACCTTCATTTCATCCACCTGTATCCTTTTTCTCCATCTAGCACAGAAATTGGTGACAACCTCAAAGTCGGTGAATGAATTGAAGCTTGGGGGGCATGTCTCCAACCTTTGATGATCATTCTGGATTCAAGCCACTAGCTTTCAAGCTGGGTGCATACCGAGCTTAATCTTTGTTCTTTCTCGTGCTCATAAATACATGAGAATGCAACCGGGTAAACTTTTATCTCTTTTTCGGACCCATACGGATACGAACACATGAAAAAGGAACCCCCATGGAGTCTCCTTTAAACCCTTTTCAGACTCTCTAAATATGAAAAGATTGTCGAGTGACCTTGCTTCCTTTCACACTTGTTAAAAGGTCAGAAAGGGCGTCTTTTGAGTGACAGTTTAACCCTTTTTCGGTCTCGTTAGACTACTATACAAAAAAGGAACTGAGAGAGTTCTCTTTTAAGTGTTTTTCCAAACTCTATAATCCCGAAAAATCTTCGAGTCTTCTATCTTTGGACTCATTAAAGCATAGATCGACAGGCCCATATGGGACCGATCCCTTACTTCTTCCGGTTCGTTAAACAAAGGAAAAGGAAATTACCGAAGGTAAGTTATATTGAGCAAGTGTTATCCTCCTCGAGCTCATTAAACCAAAAAGAGGTACTCATCTATCTGGATGGGGGAAAAATTGAAAGGAGCAAGCCAAACAGTCTCTTGAGAACATCATCCAGCACTTCTTAGAGTCGCCCTTGAGCACAACACTTTATCATTTGCATATATCATAATCCTCTTAACCTCTGCACTGAGCCAATCCTTGAGTTCCTTTCGCTCCTTTGGGTCACCTGACGCAAGTCACCATATCCATTGCATAGTGTTGGTACATGTCATGTTTTACTGTTGTGTCTCAGTGTTCAAGGGAAGTATCCACCTTGAGAGTCAGCCATCCCAAATATCTTGCCTCAAAACCAGTGTCAGTCCATGTTCTTTTCATCTACCAATTACATCTCTATGTCCGTTTCGTGTCGTTGATGGGGGATACATCAAGGCCCTCCCTCGACGAGTCTATTCCTGTCGACTTCAACACATTATCCGGGAATCAGACTTAGAAACCAGTTGGTACTTTGGGACCTGCATGCCTCAATGGCAGGCCTCCTCACATTCGATAGTAGGTTTACACCATTGACCTCTGATCGAATGATTCCACGGATGTTCGATCTCAGGTCATCTATTCGCATTCACTGGAATGTACTAGGGTACCTTGGGAATCATTGGCATTAATGGTGATCTCCCTCGCACTTGTTAATGGTTTACATCATTGACCGGTAATCAAGTGGTTTCTACCATGTTCGACATCAAGACATCTATTCACATGGTTAGAATTGTACCACATTGGGATTGGTAAGAAGACCCTGGGTTGAGTAACCACTTTGATATATGCTTTGCCCAGGTTGCGAAGGAGTTTCTATTGGACAAAGAACACATACACTGTTACATAGACCCACTTTGTATTGGTCGTGACTATGTCTTGTCATCTCGTAGATCCACTGTGTATTCTTCGTGGCTACGATCAGTCCGAGTCATCAGAGTATAGATCCACATTGTATCTTTGGTGGCTACACCTTTTAATCAATACAATTATGGATCTGTAGTGTATTTTATGGCGGCCATATCTTGCATGTCTTGATCACCCAAGCATAGGTATGCCTGCCTTGGGTTTTAAAATATGTCATGATATTTGTTGGATGTTTGTGTGCAGCTTCCGCCAGGTTCTCCGAGTCTATACCCTTTCTTGAATTTCTACAAAGTATTTCAGTTATCAGTTCGCGTCTTCTAACTTCATACTTTGGGGGGCATTCTGTTACACGTCAAAATTACTCAACTGGATAAGTGTCGCATGTTCCTGTCAATTGTCGTAAGTGTCGCATCTTCCTTACAACTTTCACAAGTGTCACAAGTTGTTCATAAGTGTCACAAATGCTTTTCAACCATACTGCCTTAATGATGACACTAAGGAGGCACTTAAAACATCTCATGTATTTGGTTTGAAGAAGGAAAACTGGTTAACTGAAGTCAAAAGACTCTTGACACTTGAAAAGAACTCTGAAACAAAGGTTTTGAGGGGGAACGCTCCTCTATATCAGCCTTAGGAGCGTTGGTGCCCCCCTACAAGGCTTCAAGGAGCGTTATAACACTCTCCCACCCTTATGAAGGAGAGCTATCCACCTTTGGAGCGATGGCACTTCCCTCAAGCTTCTCAGGGAGTGCTACAACACTCTGATGCCCCTTTTGGAGGAGCGCTGCCTAATCTAAGGTGGTTGTTGGCCCGTTGAGGAGAATAAGGGGAGGATCTTTCAAGATTAGAAGGCAGTTGCATTCGAATTCTTGGTTTCATCATGAGATCCCTGATCTAAGGAGGAGGTTCCTCAACTTGTTCTAAAGATAACTCAAGAGGTTAAGCTCCTCTTAACCTATATAAGCAGGTTCTATGATGGTGAAAAGGGGGAAGAATTGCTAGCATGAAACCTATGATCTCATAGGAAACACACAGTCAGTGAAAGAGAGTGATCAGTGATGCTGCTGCCATCCAGGTTGTGGATCTTTCAAGCAAGGGTTAGATGAAGGGGACTTGACGAAGTTGTCGCATTCGCATCTACGATTGTAAGTACCGCTATCGTTATTCTCATTAATATGACACGCTTGGCTTGTTTCTTTCTAGTTCGAGTCTGATGTTACATGAACTTATCATAGATAGATAGATCTTTTTTCAAGCTAATATCAATAGAGTAGGAAGTGGTCGTATCTTGTTTGTCTACAGAACTCAGCGAGGAGAAAAATATAGGAGCGCAACTTGGAGCATGCAGGGACAAACGTCGATAAAGAGGTACTTATGTTATCCTTCCTTCTCACGTATTAGTTTAGATATATTTGAAAGGCAGTCAGTGTCCATGTTAAGCATTTTCTGTCTTAGAGTTAAGGTCAAGCTCTTTGAGGTCATATACCTGTCCGTAGGGAGATTTTCCTACAACAACTACCTTGTCCCAACTATCATCCTCCTCATTGGAAATTACTTCTAATAAGTGTGATTTCCATTTTCCCATTCATTGGTGACCCAAATCCCATGCTTCCTTACAGATATAACATATATTATTTCTCCTTAGCTCTCTTTGAGTCTCTTCATCCATGCTATCCTTATCCTTTCATGTTTTTTTAGGAAGCTTCATCACTTGACCCTTCTATGGAATAAATGGTTTTACTGGTGCCTTCTTGGGTGTTGTGTCTGCCATATCCTGAGTCTTCATTATGGCATCCTATAGTGTGGTTGTTATAAATTACTTCACCCATATTCTTAGAGTCTCAACTACACCCTTCGTGAGTAGCATCACCAAATGTTGTTGAGAAATATATGTCACCATGACTTCCATCTACTCAAAACATACAATGTATGCATCTTGTTTACCTTTCTTCCTGAACTACTCCAACTCCTTGAAGTGGATTTCAGGATCCTTCTATTTGAACCTATCTGTTAATCCACAAGTAAAGTTCACATATGAACTGATTTTGGTGTGCCCTAATGTTATGATCCCATGATATCACCACTCGTGAGCTTCTCCTTCCATGTGAAGGGTGGCATAATTAATTCCTTATACCTTGGTAATTGGGTTTAGTTGGAGGTAAGCATCCAACTTCTCTACCCATTCTTTGATTGATCTATTGGAAGACTTGTCAAAAGATGGGATAGTCTACCTAGCCACCTTACACATGAGAACAAAGTTCTATTGGTTTTGTGTTGTTGTGTTCCACTCCATAGGTTTGTTCCTTTGTTTGAGGTTGTAGAAGACCTCATAGGAAAGTTTCTCTCTGATATATTCATCTAACGTCTCATGCTCCCTATATGAGGATCTAATATCAAGCCCCTGATATGGTTTCTCTTGTGCTCCTCTAGGATACCCTACCAAGAATTGTGCTAATAGGGTCATAGGGATCTTTAGACTCTTTCCCTAAGTTGGCATATGGCTATTTATTCCTTTTGCATAAGTCCCACCTCTTCTTTGGTTGCATCCTAATTGTTTCCCATCGGAGCATCCATGGTTTTTATTCACTTGGGTGTTGGTAAGGAAGTGTGTTAGAAACTACGTAAACTATCATTGCTCGACGACCATATATTTTTATCCATCTACTATGCACTCCAATAGTTTTAAGGTTATGTCCTCACCATGGTCCCCCATGCCTCCTTCTGGCTCTGACTCTATTTGGTTTTCTTTTATTTCTCTTTTTGATGACTCTCGAAAGATTTGTCCTCCACACCCTTTTCTCCTAGGCATTAATGAAGTCACAAAGTTCATTACCATTGTAATATCCCCAACTAGGATAAATAGAAATATTATGTTTTCCTGTCAAAATTATTTCTTCTCTTTGTGTAATTTTGTGAAAAACTTTATACTAGGGTTGTTGGAAACTTCTTACAAAGATTTTTCATATACCTCAAAGTTATGAATATTACCAAGCATATTACATGTACCCATCACATAGAGAATGGAGAAGATAACCATGGAATCTTATTATGGCCTAAAACTCAAATGACATCAATACAAAGATATTTATCAGTTGTAAAAAGAATTGCTAAATCCCTCCAAAACACAAAGATCTAATGGTTTCTAGGCAGGTGCAACATCTACAAACATAAAATTAAGAAAACCTAGTAATGATGCAAAAATATCCTGAATAAGTGATGTGACCTTCTCTGGACCATATAACCCTCTACGGTAGGACGTTGATCTACTTCTTAGACACCTCCTGCAACACTTTGACCTCTCGTACCAAATAAACTTGCACGTCATATCAAAGAGGTCCTCACGGGATGCGTCTAAGGGGCCTTGTGGAACACCCATTGCTTAGCCCGCGAGGGTGAATCCTTGTATGCTTTCCCCAAAACTCTCTACTGCACCTGCAAAACTAGAGTGCAAACTCCTCTCTACAGTTCTTCCACTCTCCTGTGTAAGTTGGTATACATCTAAAGTCTCTCCAATATGATGGAAAAACAGAATGTGAGACTTCAATGATGATCCTAGGTGGGTCCTCCTCTTTGTCTAACTAGGGTGGATATTGCACCACTAAAACTAGATTGAAATGGAAGGGTTTTGCCTAACCCTAACAAAAAATTGGCTCAAGGATCACATTAAGAAGATATCAAATCATAATTCCAAACTAAAGGGATAACCCTCTATTTATCCTTCCTCCGGTCCTTCTATATCATTCCCTCTTTTTGACCAAATAAAATACTCACTTTATTTTCCCTCAAATTTTCATTTAAAAAAATTATTTATCATTATTTAACGTCACTTTAGAATTTGTCATGTTTTAACGTAGTGACACCAAATAAAACTTCCTGACTCCCTTTTCCCTGTTGATTGTGGATTATGAGAGTCATATAGGCTACTAATTCATCCTCCGTCATGATCAATTGGAAATGTACATTACATATCTAGAATAGAAATGCAAAAAGATTTAGTGATCATTATTCATGGGATCGATATTCTAAAAAATTTAAGGGTTGAATTCTTAATTCATGGATCAACTCACATTTATAAGCATTTCTCACTTTCTATTAACAATATATTGTGTTCTCTATATAGAATCTATTTTCCCTTCTTAATGAGGTACCTTCATAGTCATATTAGTATATTTTTTTTTTTTTGTTTTTTTTTTGGATTAATATGGTATTTATTTCGTTCTTCACTTCTTAGAACAATTGCATGGGGAATCTCAATAAGTATAGGATATAAAGAGGATAAATTTCCTCTTATAATAAGTGGATTAGATACACTCATATCCATGGACTCTTGTTTTCTATATTTTAATTGGTTTCCTTTGGATTATCCTTGGAGTATGTTTTGGTATACTCACATTAGTTTTCACTTTAGTATTTAAATTGGAATTGAACTTTTTGAAGGGGACAACTATATGGGGATTATAACACTCTTGCATGCTTTTCTTGGATTTTTTTAGATGAAATTAGTGAATACTTCACAAATTAACATCACATTGTCTATTAGATTCCAAGCGATGATGACATTTTCTTCATAATAAAACATAAAAAATGTGAGGTCCATTCAACTCCATGATTTTAGATCCTATCTTTTGTGATTTATTGCACCTCAAAATTTTCTAATTTTCAAAGTATTATGTTTTCTCTAGGATTTTCTTCTCCTAATTAGGTCATTTTTCTCTAACTAATTTACCTCATATTCTCATGCCCTTCTTCTTCATTCTCTCTTTTCTTATTTAACTTATGCTATACCAATCTTTTTAACTCTTTCTATTGGGATATCTTATTTATGTCCTCTATCCATTTATTTCATTGTTCATGTGTCTCAATATTGAATCTATACCTCATATTCTCATTCCCTTCTTCATCACTCTCTCTTTTTTTATTCAACTTATGCTATACCAATCTTTTTTAACAATCTTTTTTACTCTTTCTATTGGGAGATCTTATTTATGTCTTGTATCCATTTACTTCATTGTTCATGTGTCTCAATATTGAATCTAGTGCATACCTTTATTGCTCATAGAATGGTTACCTATAGATATGACATGAAAAACCATTAGGCTTTAAATTTGCACTGGTATCGTTCAATTGTGATATTGTAATAATAAATAATAAAATATATAGGAGCACTAATATACATACTCATGTCAAAAAAACATATTATTTATGTCAATTTAAAAAGTAAAAAATCATTGTACTTATCTACCATATTTCAAGGAATTCAAAATGCTTTGATAGTTTCCTCAAATCATTGTTGTGCACCACTTATTAAAAAAACAAAACAATATCTACTTCTTATTGGTCATGATCCTTCGTTTGTTATGATATATTTTACAAAGGAGAAGGAAAGGTTTTTGTTACCTCTGTATTTCATTCCATCCAATTTATCTCTCTCTAATACATCATTGCTAATAATAAATAGCCCAACTATATTAAAATTCCTTACCTAGATCCCATGCCTTGAAATAGGCTCCTATGAATTCATTCCAAAGAAATATCTAACAATTCATTTTGACTCCTTCGACACATACTTTTGTTTCGTTAACTACTCCCAAAATGTATTAATATCTTTGAAAATTATGAACTAGTCTATTGGCTCAACGTTGTGTCATGAACCTTGCATCAAAATCATTGATTAATATTATTATAATTCATCCCTACTTATGTGCATACCATACTTCTTGTATATTTCCTCCAGGTTTATATTATTGACAACACTGGTATTTGTAGCACACAAACACACACACACACACACACACACACACACACACACATAGAGAGATATATAGTCTTCATACTTTATACATTGACTCTTCATCCATTGTGTATTATCTATCTAGAAAGAGGTAGAATCCATACAATCTTTGAATCCGAAAATGAATGCACTAGGTGATGACTATTGATATCCCCATGTGAGGTGTGACCAAGACCATAATAGCTTTGGACTGATACCAATACATATTCTCCCCAAAATCATGTGCAAAGAATAAGGGGGGTTTTCCACAAGTTAATATATTTGTTGCCCATGATGAAGTCCTAGATTCAAATTTTAGGCTTACATAAACTACTTAGACATAAAATAAATCTCTACACAAATTCAAAGTAGAGGTACTCAACAATATTTGTTGCATTCTTTGTCCCCTCAACATATATCCCTTTCCTTTCTCTCTTTTGTAGATAGGGTGTACTTTATCTCTATCTCCAATAATCACTTGAGGTCTCTATCTATATTATCTCCAATCATGTCTTGGGTATGTCACTCAAGATATTTCCTTGCTAGTGGGATTGGGTTATCACCTTCCTAGTTGGCTCAGGATAAATACCTTCATGGTATTTCATCTTGGGCACATACTTTCTCCTTCCGCGTGCATTGATCATTTAGATTTTTTTTTATTTGTTATTTTATTTTGGTTTATGTTATATGTGTGTGTGTGTGTAACTATGTATGCATGTATGTATACATACATATTATTTATATATATTATATCAATATAGTATATAATTAAATATATGATAATATATGATGATCATAATGATGATAATAATGACGATGAAGATGATGAAGACGATGTCGATGATGATCTCGACAATGAGAATCGTCATTGTCAACATCATTGTCATCATCAATAAAACATTGGTCATCACTATCAATTACTAAAAAACCATTCTTCATTCTCATCGTCATCCTCATAAGAATATATATCACATCACCATCGTAGTCATAGTTATCATTGTCATGATAATGATCATCATCATTGTCGTGAATATCATTATAATCAATAAAATCATCATTGTCATAATCATCAATACAATCAATATTTTCATTTTACCTGATCTCCATGTGTCCCTCTTCCTCTTCATATCTTTCTTGTCATCATCATCATGCATTATGAGTGCATTCATCATTCCCAAATCATCTTCATCATTATATAATCACATCATCACCACCATTTTCATAATTGCATCATCATCACAATATAATCACACCATCATCATCGTCATCATCATCATAATATAATGACATTATCATTGCCATCATCTTCATCATCATAGTCATCATCATTATCATCATCATAATCATAATCATAATCACCATTGTCATCATCATTTTCATCATTGTGAGCATCATCATTATTGTATTGATCATCATATCATCAAAGTCATTACAAGATGTTCACTTGTGTGTATTGATGAATTCTTTGATTTATCTAATTTTTCCTAACTTTGATTCTTGGTTGAGATTGTATTTTTGTGCTTAATTATTCCTTTTTTTAAAATGTTTCCACTAAATCTATTGATCTCAAATTTGGGTTTTGCCCCAGTTGCCTATCCTAGGAGAATTTGGAGCACCTAGAGCTATCTAGGCCATACTTCCCTAGTTTATAACATCTAATACTCTAGGGAGAAAATCAAAACCATAACAAAGAAAAGAATGTGCAACTATGAAAAAATAGGCAAAAAAAAACCTAAGAATGAAGTGAATAGGGATCATGAAATCTCTCATGATGAAACTAGGTCTAAATATAACAACACAACTATGAATGCTCTAAGAGGCAATTGAAGGATGCAATAGGATTTGAAAAATCCATTGATCTGTTGATTTTTCATAGATCTTTTATCTCACCGATCTTTTATAATTTTATAATATTTTTCTTATCATAAGCTTGTATGATATGGGTCACTTTCATTAAAAATAATTTTTTTGTCATAACGCAAACAAGTAATTGAGTTCTATTATTGTACTATACAGCAAAAATGTGACTTGATTATAATACATTCCTTTGGAAAAGGTGATCATAAGGAAAAAATAGATATCTTGGATATTTTTAAATCATCATTTCATTATATGATGATGATGATGAGGATGAGGATGGTGGAAATGATCATAATCCAAAATGTCATAATCATCATTATTATATCCATTGTCATCAATACATTCATCATTCTTAGAACCTTCATGGACCTTACATTGTGTTGGGATGTGTTATGACCTTGTTAGCGATATTTCTTGTAAGGGGGTTAGAATGCAAAAGTATGGGTTAAAAACCCACTTGTCCTAAGTTCATGGTGCTAATGTGCCCATAATTAAATGAAAATCAAGTCTGGACGACAAGGATTGCGGCGCCCAGATCAACGGCGCAGGTGCGATTCCGGACCCCCCTTGCCTTTCTACCTTTATGTGGGGGGGGGGTCCGGAATCCGGGGCACACCTCTTCAACGGACCAAATCAACATGCTCGGATCAACGGCGATGAAAGCAATTCCGGACCCCCCCTGCCTTTCTACCTTTAAGCGGAGGGGGGGGGGGTCTGGAATCGGGGGTGCAGCTTTTCGACGACCATGATCTTAGTGCCCGGATCAACGGCGCTCGCGCGACCACGTCATTTCCAGCTTCTCTGTGCTTAGCCTGCATGGGCCCCTTTCCCTTCATATCATTTCTTAGAGTCACCCATCTCCTGTCGCCATGTGTCATTCATCCACCTCCCCTCTTTGGTCCATGTAATCCTCCTCCCTCCTCATCATCCACTCGTCGCCTGCCATGTGTCCCACTCCTTTCCATGTCATCACCTTGCCAAGGTGCGAGTCCATTATCTTTCCTCTTCCCCTTTCCCCCTATTGTCTTTTGTCAGGTGCCCTCCTCTGTCACCCCCCTCGCACCTCGGAACTTCCTTCATGCCCTCATGATCCGACTCCACCACTCCTGTCATGCGCCCCATTCTTCGCGCTAGCCTCCACGCCCATTTGCCAAGTCAGTCAGTTATTCCAGGTGGCAACTCAAGAGGCCCTCCACGTCCCGAAGGTGCCAAGTTGGCCGGGCCAGTCTCAATCCCGAGGAAGCAGTTATTGAAGCAGTTGGTGGTGGTTAGACATCTCCTCCGCCATAATGGGAAAGCACGACAATGAATTAAAGGCACGTCGATTCACCGTTGGAACTGTCAAAGAATTAGATTGCGTCTGACATAAGTTGCACGATCCCTCAGATGTTGACTGTTAGAAACCATGCAGACGCAAAGCCTTCAATGCAGTGTCTTGATTTTGCTGCGGTTGCTGTTCTGAGTATATGAAGGCGTTTTCACCATTTTTGTATCTATCAATGGTTGATCCAAGCTCCCGGTTGTAAATCTTTAATGAAGCACTGATACTCTGGTTATGTATGAACTCTTGAGACTTCCTGCCTGATGAATGCCAGTTTCTTTTACATCTTTGTTACATTGTGTTAGAATCGCTCGGAATTGGATGATCCAGTCGAGCTCTAGCTGTTATAGGATGATGTTGGATAGGATCACTGTATCAGTTATGATGTTTCTAGCCAGTCCTTGTGATTTTCCTAGCGCTGAGTGACTTGGAATTGGAGGATCCAGTCAAGTCCTCCTCAGTTTCTTGAGACCCTGAACCAAGAGGAGCTTGCATTTAGTCTTTTTATTCTACGGATAGTCGTAAGCCTGTCGCCCAAAGCTGTTTGTTCATTTTCCTCACTAAGTCTTCCACCTACTCACCCTTTTATCCACCCACTGGCTGAAGTTGGATCAAGACCTCCTTTGTCACTTATGTACCAGACTCAGTTTCCAAGTTAGAGTGATATCTCCTCAAGTTTTCCTCCATTTGATCACCTCTTTAAAACAAATCATGACATTAAGACTGATGGGTGTCAGGCTCTGCTCCTGCAAGAAATCCAGGAGTGACTTATGATGCTAACATTTTTGGCACCGTTGTCGGGGACGAAGTTGAATATTTTCCCCGGGATTGAACGACAAAGATCAACTGATTCTAAAGGTGCATCTGATATCAGAAATTGAAGATTTCTACTGTGCACCTGGCGACTCCATTGTGACAACTCCACTGGGAAGAACCTGCTCTATCAACTGTGGCTTTGAGAGGCAGACACATGAGGTGTAATCCACACTTGCCTTTAGCTACACCAGAATCTGACCCAGAAGTAGTGTGCAGAAAGGGAAAGAGATCTGCAAGAGAAGCTTCCATCGTCGAAACAGGTAATACACCCTCCCCTTCTATGAGAACTCCATTTTCTTATTCGCAGCTTCCTAGTCATCCTTCCTCTGAGGTTTCCCATTTTTTGAACTTTGGGAGTGTTCCTGCTGAGTTTTCTCCTCCTCGTCTGGTATCATATAGAGAGATCCTTGTCACTCCCCCCTCCCTGGAGGTCTTTCCGCATCACAGACCTCGAGCCTCTGAAGGTTTCAACACCCCTCCTTTTATTGCTACTACTGTACAGAGAGAAGCCTCTGCACACTCAAGTCCCTTGGCTCTCTCTCTGTTTTCTCCGTTGTCTCCTCCGAGAACCTTTATTCTGACTTCTCCAGTCCACACTCCTTCTCCTTCGAGTTCTCATGTACCCAATATCCCTATGGATGGTGCTAATCCCCCTCTGAATAGAATGGATGCCATAGTTGTTTCCAGATATGTTCCTTTGATTCTACCCCACCCTCTGAACCCCCTCCCTGCTGGAGACTATTTGAAATATATGCCCAAGTTCAGTGGGGAGGGAGATGTAACTACTGAAGATCACCTGGCTGCCTTTTATAGCTATGCAGACAATTTGAATATCGAGAGTGAAGATGTCTAGACGAGAGTCTTTGTCCAGAGCCTAGATGGTGAGGTGAGGAAATGGTTCTGAGGGCTGGCCCCTGGATCCATTGCTAGCATTGAAGCGTTGGATAATGTTTTCCTAAGGCAGTGAGGAGACAAAAAAGATTATATGTACTACATGACAGAGTTTGGGTCTCTGAGGAAGATGGAAGGGGAGTCTGTCTCAGACTTCTCCAAAAGATTTAATAAGATGTACAACAAGATTCCTGCAGAGATTAAACGCTCAGAGGCCTCTGCTCAAATTTCCTATGCTGTCGCATTTGACCCTGATTTCTGTCTCATGTTAAGAGAAAGAAGAGCCACCTATTTAGCTCAGATGCAAGATGAATCTATTGAAGTGGAATCCAACATATTGGTAGCTGACAGACTGAGAAACTAGGCCGACATAGATAGAAGAAAGGAAAATTCGGAAGCCTCAACTTCCGGCCCATCACTGCCCCACCCTCAAGTAAATGAGATGACTCGAGTTATGAACCTCCTTAAAGAAGAGGTGGAGAGATTGAAGGTGGAAAGGAAGCAAATGTATAAGGCCCCTCAAAACACCGAAAATAAAGGGGGTTTCAGGAGGCCAAATAATAATGACGCTCCCCCAACTATACACAGAGAGAGAGGAAGAGACAGAGACGACCAAAGAATTCAGGCTCCCTTCCAGAACAATTTTGTGGCCGATGAAGAACAAGGGGAAACAGACGAGCCGTAGCCTAAAATCCACATTTTAGAGGTCACTCCCCCTTTCCCTCATCTGACCCAATCAGCATATGAAGAGTCTCTCATGGATAGTCATCTGAACGAATTGAGCAAAGGAGACAAAGCTAGTGGTGGTCGAGGCAGGTACAACTTGAGGTATGACAAAAGGGAAGTAGCACCTGATGTTCCTGAGCCATCCACTAGAGCAGAGAGGCCTGCTAATGAGATAGAAGATGCTCACAGAGGTAAGAAGGCCCAACCCCTCTCTCCCATTGTCCAAAATCATGTTCCTGAAATTAGAGAAATTCCAAAGCTCACATCCCCTTTCAATTTCGAGCATGAAATTCAAAATATCAAAATTCTTGTTCCACTCACTGAGTTAATTAAACATGGGGAATTCAAAAAATGCTTCTCTGAGATGTTGAAATTTGAAGCCTCATATCCTCTCACAGACTCCATAAGCCTCCAAGATGAAAGGCCTGCAGTTTTCCTAGGTCCCATGGTAGAAGACAGAGATGATTCATCCCCTCCCTTCTACACATCCCTGAACATACATGACAAAGTACTGTATAATTGCCTTATGGACTCAGGGGCCTCCCACAACCTCATGCCCAAAGCCGTCATGGAAGAATTAGGACTGGAAGTCACCCGAGCTTATCATGACCTCTACTCTTTTGACTCCAGGAGGGTTCAGTGTTTGGGAGTCATCAAGGACCTGGTAGTTTCCCTGTTTCAGCTGCCCATGAAGAGTATGGTCATGGATATTGTGGTAGTTGATGTTACCCCAAGTTTGGCATGCTGTTGTCAAGGTCTTGGATTAAGAGACTTGGAGGGACGTTACAGATGGATCTCACATATGCCACCATTCCATTCTTTTGGGGGGAACATAGGAGATTATACAGAGAAGCCCAACTAGCCTACATTGTCAGTGATGAAGCCAACCCTACCAATCATCCCATCTATGCCTTGGACACTGATTTAGGCTCCAGTTTACTACAGCTCACCCACACCCCTGAGGCTCCTTTACAGATAAAAAACAACCCATTCTTAATCAGGAGACCTCCCCTCCAACCACCTATGTTTGGAATATGTTCTTTGATAGAGCTTCCTCCAGTATGGGTGCAGGTGCCGGAGTGATATTCATATCACCTTGTCAAGAGACCATATCTCTGTCATACAAGCTGGAATTTGAGGTCACCAATAATGTGGTAAAGTACAAAGCCCTGGTTCTGGGATTAGGAGCTTCCAAGGAAATGGAAAATAAAGAGATGGCTGTGTTTGGAGATGCAGAGTTGATCGCTCAGCAGGTAAAAAATGTTTATCAGACTAAGAATCCTCGGCTCAGGAATTACAGGAACGAGGTATGGGACCTGGTTGATAATTCCTTCCTGGATTTTAACATTTCTTAGATTCCAAGGGAGGAAAATGCCTCAGCCGACTTTTTAGCTTTCACAGCTAGTGTGCTTGAAGTTCCCATGTTGCCCACCGCCAGGTCCGATGTTGAAATAAAGTACAGACCTTCTATACCAGACAACATCAAATACTGGAAGGTGTTTGAGGATGATCAAGAAATTGAAAAATTCCTCCTGTCCGTTGATGAATTTTCCATAATGCACATAGATGAGAACCCTGAAGAGGAAGATGACCATCAAGATGGGGAATTTGTGAATAAAATTGTTGATCACCAGATTATATAGCTACCAAGCAACCACATACCGAGAGGACTAATCCCATTAGAAAGGTTGTTTGATGGGAATGATGTGGCAGTAAAGGTTAAGGTTTTAGGTGATGATGATGACACAGCTGAATGCAACATAGGCACATCTGAGGAGCCTAAATTAGTCAAGCTGTCAAGGAGTTTGACTGAGGAGAAGAGAGCCGGATATACTAAGTTGCTGAAGGAGTTTGCTGATGTGTTTGCATGGACCTACAAAGACCTCAAAATGTATGACACATCAGTCATCGAGCACAAGATCCCACTAAAAGAGGAGGCTAAGCCGTTCAAGCAAAAGCTGAGACAAATAAATCCCATGTTGTTACCTGTCATGAAGAAAGAGGTAAAGAAGCTGCTGGATGCCCAGATCATTGTCCCCTTGAGATATTCTAAGTGGGTGGCCAATTTGGTTTTCGTGAGAAAGAAAAGTGGGGAGATCAGACTCTGTTTCAATTTCAGGAACCTGAACCGAAGTTCGAGGAAGGACAATTATCCCCTGCCCAGCATGGAACACATATTATAGAGGGTCACTGGCACATCCAGGATCTCCTTGATTGATGGTTTCTCTGGATACAATCAGATATCAGTCATGCCTGAGGACAGAGAAAAAATAGCTTTCAGCACTCCTTGGGGCACATTCATGTATGCTAAAATGCCTTTCGGACTGATGAATGCAGGAGCAACATTTCAGCGGGCCATGGACATAGCTTTTATCGGGGAGAAGGATCATTTTGTGGTGATATATCTGGATGACATCATAGTCTTCTCCAAGACTGATAAAGAGCCCTGCTGCCACTTAAAAAGAGTTTTCCTAAAATGTCGGAGGTATGGCCTATATTTAAACCCCAAGAAATCACTATTTGCTATGCAGGAGGGAAAGCTACTAGGTCATATAGTGTCAGCAGAAGGAGTAAGAATTGACCCGAGCAGGGTGGAAGCGATTCAAGCCCTATCACTTCCCCGGTCTAAGAAGGAAGTTCAGGCATTTTTGGGAAAGGTCAACTTTCTGAGGAGATTTGTCTCGAACTTTGCCGAGCTGGTGAAACACATCACAGCCATGCTCAGGAAGGGCCATGAAATAAAATGGACTGCTGAATCCAGGGAATATTTTGCCCAAATAAAGAGAGCATTGACTGAAGCACCTGTGCTAATCAGTCCCGATTATTCTAAAGATTTCCTGATTTTCTCATTTGCTTTTGATGACTCAATAGCAGCAGTCTTATTACAGAGAAACGATCAAGGTCGAGAGTAGCCCATCGCCTTCTTTAGCAAGGCATTGAGAGATGCTGAACTCAAATATGAGATCATGGAAAAGCAAGCCTATGCATTGGTGAAAGCTCTCAAAGCTTTCAGGATCTATGTTTTGCACTCAAAAATCACTGCATACGTCCCTTCAACTTCTGTGAAGGACATTCTTATACAACCTTCCATAGACGGGAGGAGGGGCAAATGGATTGCTAAGATCCTGGAATTTGACCTGGAGATTAAGCCCACCAAGTTGATAAAGGGGCAAGGTTTGGCCAAGCTGCTGGCTGAATCCAATTGCAAGGCTTTGGGAATTAACCTCATCAATGAGCAAGCTGAGTCATTCGGCAGTAATTCCCAGATCACCATACCACTAGCAGCATGTCCCTGGCACAGGGACATCCTGTACTTTCTACAAGAATTAAAGCCCCCTGATGGATTGGGAAAGAGTAGGGCCAGAGATTTGAAGCTTAAAGCGGTCAAATATTGCCTCATTGACCGAGCCTTATATTGGAGAGACCCTCTTGGGATACTATTAATATGTCTGGACCCGCTGCAAGCCCAGAAGGTGATGTTCAATTTTCATAGCAATCTCTGCGGAGGTCATCATTTTTGGAAGACCATAGCCCACAAAATCCTCTGGGCTGGGTATTACTGGCCTACTTTGTTTACTGATGTCTGCAGAGAAGTCAGGGCTTGCATCAAATGCCAAAAGTTCTCAGGTAAGCAGCAACTCAAATCTCTGCCATTAAAACCTGTAATAGTTTCGACACCCTTTCAGCAGTGGGGATTGGATTTCATCGGAGAGGTTCATCCTCCCTCAAGTGGCCAGCATAGATGGATCCTCACTGTGACTGATTATTTCACCAAGTGGACAGAGGTTGTCCCCACCAGAAGAACTTCTCACAAAGTAATCATCAGCCTCTTGGAAGACATCATGGCCAGATTTGGCTGCCCAAGTAAGATTGTCACCGACAATGTCGCCCCCTTCAGGTCTGAGCCTCTGGTCAAATTCTGTGAACAATTCAGGATTTCACTGGTTCACTCTACTCCATACTATCCTCAAGGAAACGTACTGGTAGAGTCCTCTAATAAAAGCCTGATCAAGCTTATCAAAAAGATATTGGAGGACAATCAGAGGGCCTGGGACTCAAAGCTCAAATTTGCTCTCTGGGCTGATCGGGTGACAACCAAGAAGTCCCTGGGCATCTCTCCTTTCCAACTTGTTTATGGAATAGAGGCCATTTTCCCCACTCATCTTGCCTTACCTATGGCAAATTTCCTCCAGGGCCTTAAAGAAGAACCTAACCATGTGCTCAGAAGGATTCATCATATGGTGGAAGTACATCAGATCAGAGAACAGGTCATGGAGAGAGCCTACAGTCATCAGCAGAAGATCAAGCAGGCTTTCGACAGGAAGAACAGAAAGGAGGAATTCAAGCAAGGTGACCTAGTACTCAAGTGGGATGCACCCATGCAGGACAAGGGAAAACACAGTAAATTTCACGCCCTCTGGTTGGGGCCTTTCAAGATCCTTGAAGCATATTCGAACAACACTTACAGTTTGCAGGATCTGGAAGGCAAAGAAGTTTTCAGTAGCCCAGTAAATGGGCATTTCTTGAAAAAATATTTTCTGTGAGCCACAGTTGGCTCTTTTTGTTTTGTTTTGTACATATTGTTATGTTTTTTGCTTTTCGGACTAATAAATGACTCCATACCCCAACATCAAAGGAACTGAATCTGCAAAAGAGTTCTTAGAGCATCACAGGGACGACTCTATCCCCCATGGAGCCGATGTTAGCGATATTTCTTGTAAGGGGGTTAGAATGCAAAAGTATGGGTTAAAAACCCACTTTTCTTAAGTTTGGGGTGCTAATGCACCCATAATTAAACAAAAATCAAGTCTGGACGACAAGGATCGCGGCGCCCGGATCAACGATGCAGGTGAGATTCCGGACCCCCCCTGCCTTTCTACCTTTATGCTGGCGGGGGGGGGTCCGGAATCTGGGGCTAACCTCTTCAATGGACCATATCAGCGCGCTCGAATCAATGATGATAAAAGCAATTCCGGACCCCCCCTAACTTTCTACCTTTAAGCAGAGGGGGGGGGTCCGGAATCGGGGGCGCAGATTTCTGATGGCCATGATATTAGTTCCCGGATCAACGATGCTCACATGACCACGTCATTTCCAGTTGCTCTGTGTTTAGCCTGCGTGGGCCCCTTTCCCGTCATATCATTTCTCAGAGTCACCCATCTCCTGCCGCCGTGTGTCATTCATCCACCTCCCCTCTTTGGTCCATGTAATCCTCCTCCCTCCTCATCATCCACTCATCGCCTGCCATGTGTCCTACTCCTTTCCACGTCAACACCTTGCCAAGGAGCGAGTCCATTATCTTTCGTCTTCCCCTTTCCGCCTATTGTCTTCTACCAGGTGCCCTCCTCTGTCGCCCCCCTCACACCTCGACACTTCCTTCACGCCCTCATGATCCGACTCCACCACTCCTGTCATGCGGCCCATTCTTCGTGCTGGCCTCCACGCCCATTCGCCAAGTCAGTCAGTTATTCCAGGTGGCAGCTCAAGAGGCCCTCCACATCCCGAAGCTGCCAAGTTGGTCGGGCCAGTCTCAATCCCGAGGAAGAAGTTATTGAAGCGGTTGGTGGTGGTTAGACATCTCCTCCGCCATAATGGGAAATCACGGCAATGAATTAAAGGCACGTCGATTCACCGTTGGAACTGTCAAAGAATTAGATTGCGTCTGACATAAGTTGCACGATGCCTCAGATGTTGACTGTCAGAAACCATGCAGATGCAAAGCCTTCAATGCAGTGTCTTGATTTTGTTGTGGTTGTTGTTCTCAGTATATGAAGGTGTTTTCGCCATTTTTGTATCTATCAATGGTTGAGCGAAGCTCCCGGTTGTAAATCTTTAATGAAGCACTGATACTCTGGTTATGTATGAACTCTTGAGACTTCTTTCCTGATGAATGCCAGTTTCTTTTACATCTTTGTTACACTGTGTTAGAATCGCTCAGAATTGGATGATCCAGTCGAGCTATAGCTATTATAGGATGATGTTGGATAGGATCGTTGTATCAGTTATGACGTTTCTAGCCAGTCCTTGTGATTTTCCTAGCGCTGAGTGACTTGGAATTGGAGGATCCCATCAAGTCCTCCTCAGTTTCTTGAGACCCTAAACCAAGCGGAGCTTGCATTTAGTGTTTTTCTTCTATGGATAGCCGTAAGCCTGTCACCCAAAGCTGTTTGTTCATTTTCCTCACTAAGTCTTCCACCTACTCACCCTTTTATCATCCCACTGGCTGAAGTTGGATCAAGACCTCCTTTGTCACTTATGTACCAGACTCAGTTTCCGAGTTAGAGTGATATCTCCTCGTGTTTTCCTCCATTTGATCACCTCTTTAAAACAAATCGTGACATTAAGACTGATAGGTGTCAGGCTCTGCTCCTGCAAGCAATCCAGGAGTGACTTATGACGCTAACAGACTCAAATACTCAAAATGTCATAAAATAACATAAGTACACACCATGTACATAATGTCAAGTTGGAGCACAACTCCAAGATAAATAAGTTTCACAATACCTCCTTAAAGAATAGGTGAACCCCCTCCAATTAACCAAAGACCATTCATAGTTCACAATTCACTTCCAAATAATGAATACATGATCTCTTATATATAACTATTCACACTTGGACATAAGGCCCCTTTATCACTAGGTTGACCCTATTACATATGTATTTACACATTGCATGTACATTTACACCCCTATATTCCCCCCCTCCCCTTGGGGTCATATCATATACATTTAGCCATATATATGCCCCTCTTGGGTCATAACATAGTACCCTCCCTCAAAAATCTTTGTCCTCAAAGATTTTCATTTAAAGGCTTCACGTGTGATGAAACCACGTAGTATGAATTTCTTATGTTGCTTCTTTTTTCATTCCATTGTTGATGATCTATCCATTCAAAATCAATTATTTTTGGTCTTAATCCTTGGTGTATAGTTGTTGAATAATTTTCTTTCCTTTGATTCCATGTATTTTTGTTGAACATTATCCAATTTGTAGTCGTTGTTGGTCTCTAATAATAGCTTTTTGAAGATTAGTTTGGTGATCCCTTATTCCATGAATATTGAAAAGTATTCCATCTTCTTCATTCATAATGTTGATATCGTCCTTCTTGTCTTCCTTGAAATGTTTCTTGGTAATGAGGATGTCAATATTGTTTCACATTTGATGGTCTTCCTTCACTCTGCACATTCATTTCATCTATATTATTTTCAGCGATAATGGAATCCTCGATCATCTTTTCTTGGTATTTGATTACTCTATCCTTCAAGATAATACCATCATATTTTGCATGTACATCCTCTATTTGGAGTTTAACTTCTTCAAGTATCTTTTGTTGACCTTCTTGAATATTGTCCTATTTCTCCTTTTGAAGATGAAATGTGATCCCATCTAACAAATTATGACGTCCTTATTCATTTTTGTCTTTCATTTCTAACTTTACCTCATATGTATTTAAGGATTCATCAGCCTTCTTGCAAATTTCCTCTTGCAGTCTTTGTTAGAAAAACAGGACCATGGAGCAATAAAAAAAAACAAATGTGGAAACAAAACACAGAAGATACACAATACAAGAGAGACACAGATTTACGTGGTTCACCCAGTGTGGGCTATGTCCACCAGAGAAATTTCCAGGTTCTTTCTTTATTATTATCCAGCAAAATGAAGGGATACAACCTACAACAAAACCCG
>ML780525.1:322692-344020 GCA_009831015.1 Picea engelmannii | reverse complement strand
TGGTGCATCGTCACCCAAATGAACCTGTCCAAAATCACCTTGAACATAATCTAGAAAATGTTTCCTATGGGGTGTGGCATGAAATGAAGCCCCTGAATCTACTACCTAAGACTCAGAAATATTATCTACAGAAAGAATCAAAACATCTTGTAACACATCACCTATTACATTTGCTTCCTAATTTCTCTCCTGCTATCCATATCTTTGTTTCTTTGGAGCTCTGCAATCTTTCTTTAGATGTCCTTTCTTCCCACAATTCTAGCTCTTTATCTTTCCAAGTCTGGATTTGGATTTTCCCTTCCTAGAATTCCCACGGTTCCCTGATCCCTTTCCTCTATCCTTTTGTCTTCCCCTATTCTCCATGTTCAACAAATTACCTGATGTCTCACCTGTGCTTTTCCGTCGCATTTCCTCACTAAGGATAACACCAACAACATCATCAAATTTTAAAATATTTGAACCAGAGATAGAGTTACTTACAACCATGACCAAGCCATTCTAGCTTTTTGGCAATGAGCACAAGATTAGAAGAGCCCTAACCTCATCATCAAAGTCCACTTTTACAGAACTTTGTTGATTAGTAACTGTATTAAATTCATTTAAATGATCTGCAACAGACCCACCTTCCGACATCTTCATATTAAATAATCTCTTCATTAGAAATACCTTATTGGACGCCGAGGGTTTTTCATACAATTTAGCCAACGTATCCATCAAACCCTTCGTTGTCTTTTCTTTCAAGATATTGAAAGCCACCGATGCTGCAAAGCTTAGCCATATTATTCCTAGAGCCTTTCTGTCAAGAATCTCCCATTTTTCGTCCTTCATGGTCGTCGGATTCTTTGCTACTCCACTCAATGGTAGGAATAGATCCTTCTGATATAGATAATCTTCCATCTGCATCTTCCATAATTGGTATTTTTGGCCGTTAAATTTCTTGACCCTAAACTTTCCATCTTTCGACATTGCTCCCACTCAAACCAGGAACCCTCTTTTCCTACGAGTTACCTTATGCTATGATACCAGTTGTTAGAAAAACAGGACCAAGGAGCAATAAAACAAAACAAATGCGGAAACAAAACACAGAAGATACACAATACAAGAGAGACACAGATTTACGTGGTTCACCCAGTGTGGGCTACATCCACCAGAGAAATTGCCAGGTCCTTTCTTTATTATTATCCAGCAAAATGAAGGGATACAACCTACAGCAAAACCCGTTGTAACTTCCTCTTCTTTCTCTCACAATCTCCTCTCTCAGAGTACAATACTTGCCAACATACATAGATGCAATACATTTCCCTCATAAAAGAGGGTTGCCTTCTAGGGAAAAATTTCCTAGCATAATCTCTATCATTAGATCTGCGAGCTTATAATGAACGGCCCAGATTTACAATGAAATTACAATATACTTTTACAAGGCAATTTTTTCTTCGGGGGCTTATCCCCCGAACCCCCGCTGGGGGCCCGCTTGCCCCCAGATCCCCCGGCCAAGGGGATAGCCCCCCCAGACCCCGCAGAAGGGGTACCCCCCCTCTACACTCCCCCGCGTGGAAGATTGTACATACTTCTGGGGTGTAAATACTTCATGGGGTATAAACACGGCTGAAAGTAAAAGGCCTCTAAATCAAGAAGATAATCAGGCTCCACAACCAATAGTCTTTTGGTAGATTCTTCATCCAAGATTATTCTTTCTTATTTATTTGGACAATTCTTCGTTTCTTGTTTCAATATCTTAACCTCATCCAATTTTTTTTTATTATGGATTCGTAATCTACATATCTCTTCATCTTTCTTTTTCAAATCTTCTCTAGATTCATCTTTTTCCCACTTGTTATTGCTAGTCTTAATGTTCTTTAGGTTCTTAACCTCCTTAATGAGTGATTCATTAAGGTATATTATCTTATATAGTTCCTCACCCTTCTTCTTAATATATTTCTTTTCTACTTTTAATTTATCTTTAATTCTATACATTTCCTCCATTTTTGTATCCCTAATCCATTTATCTGAGAATAGTTATTCAAATTCTTCCCATGTGCAATGCCATCTAGTATTTTGATCAACACTCATCCACCACTTCCAAGATTCATCAAAAAAATAATATCTTTCTTTCCTAGGAGTCATATTATATTATTTTACCAACCTCAACCATTCCATATGAGTAATTTCATATTTATCTCCATCTCTTGTAAAATTAGGTATTTCCATTGATTCTTAATTGAGGTCTAATCCAAACCTTGACTTCCAACCTCCATATATTAAGGATAAATGTCTCAAATAGTTATAATCATTGTTACAATATTCTCTTCTATTTGTTATATTTCCAATGTATTTTGAATCAGCTCAATCAGACATGAACCAATCAAAAGTTATGATAGTTTTAAGTGAACATACCTTTGAAACCCTGAGTTGGAGTCTGTCCTCCTGGCCGACCTTAATTATGATATATCTCTTCAATTTAGGCCCTTCTCAGTATGACATTTTGACCTATAGTACTATGAAATTGCTTCTCTACAATGTCACAAGTATGACCAAAATTGGATGTGCCAATTGGAAGTTATGATAACTTCCCCGCACCTTGCTGATTTTTGTTCTTTCCAGGAGAGAGAGATTTTATAGTGTTCCCCATGCACAATAATTGATATAAAATTATGAAAATTGTACTTGAAATAGTATTTCATGTGCACCTTTCAATGCAACTAGTATCACTCAATTTGTATTCTCTATGAATACGTTAGGGTGGTTTTACCCAGAACACATGTTTGAGACTAGTCAATAGGACTAGTCAACTACCGTGTCTTGCACAAGGTGTATCTACAAAAGTAGGATGGCCCATATGTCGAAATTTTTATCACAGATACCTTGATAATTTATTTGAGTATCCTCCAAATTTCAGTGTCTGAAATGTTATATAAAAACTATTATAGTGAAAATTCCACGATGACTAAATCCAGGATGATTCCCGAACCCTATCTTACAAAGGATATATCTCGGAAAGTATAAGGCCTCAAGAGATGAAATTGTAACCCCAGGTACCTTTATATGTATACTAAATACAATCCAAGGGGTTCCTTATGAAACACCGTAGAAAAAATTTATAATGAAAATTACAAAGTTTCTCAGGTGTAGCAATGAAACCCCAAGACCTTAAGCTCTAATACCAAATGTTATGATCCAAAATGCTCAAAATTTCAAAAAATAACAGAATTGAACACCATGTACAAAATTTCAACGTGGAGCACAACTACAAGACATATAAGTTACACAATAAATCCTTAAGGAATAGGGGACCCCCCTCCAATTATCCAAATACCATTCATACTTCACATTTCATTTCCAAATAATTAATACATGATCTTTTATATATAGTTATTCACACTTGCACATGAGGCCCCTTTATCACTAGGACGACCCTATTACGTATGTATTTACACATTACATGTACATTTCAGCTCATATATGCCCCCCTTTGGGGTCATATCATATAAATTTATCCATATATATGGCCCTCTTGGGTCATAACATGATGGATTAGTATATGTGCTATAATTCAAGATACATGATTTGTACCTATATGCTTTATACCAATTGGTATATATATCCTATGGCTTGACACATTATAATGCCATGTTCATGTTTATTATGGGATCACTATTGATGCTAGTGTTCATTGACCTAGTTATGTTGATATGGTTAAAAGTTCTATGTGAATGCATATGAAAGTAACCAAGTATATATTAGACAATGTCTAAAGCCTTGTATATATAAAATCGATAGACAATATGTGGAATATACTAACACGTGTGCTTTTAAATCTAGACCTCTCAATTTCTTACATCAACCTGCAACGATGTGATAACTTTATTCATAGCTACATTTATACTTAATCAATCATTGACCCCATATTTCAAAATATTTTTGACATATCTTGGAAAGTTAATGTATTCAAAATCACCAAGAAACTATTGTGAACAATATGTTTTTCAATTGAAAATTTTAAGATTATGTCAATGATCATAAGGGATATGAAAAATAGTGGTTATGGTCCAATATGTGTAATGGGTTAATGTCTTTAGGATCATAGTGGTTAGACATTATAGTGTGTGTGTGCTGTTAATTTTGTCGTGGGACAATTGTGTTTGTGGTCATACTATGTCTAGGGTCATAATGAGACCATAGTCGTTAATAGTTAAGATTTGTGAATGGTTCTGAGGTAGGTGAAGGTTGAAATAATCAAAATTAAATGCTCTTGATACCTATTATTTTTATGTTTTTTAATTGAACTTACCATGGTAGTAAGTACATATATCATCCACAGTGGACATGGGTTACAATGTATCAAGGTATTAGTTCATTTCTAGTCAAAATGAATTAAGGGAAGATTATTTCATGACTCATAGGGACTATGGGTCATAATGGTTAGGGTGTTATTGTTATCGGGGTCAAATTTTATGGTGAATGATTTAGTTAGGGATGATAAGGGTTAGGGGCCATAATGGTTATATATTGAGGTGTGCTAGCAGGCTAGGGTGTTCAAGGGGGCTTCACCTTGTTTACCAATGTCTTATCACATTCATTCATAAAGGGGGTTTTTTAATTGTGAAAAAAAAGGTCAATATATTTTATGTCTTTGGGGGGATTTGGGGTCTCGTGGGGTTTATAGGTATTAGGGGATACAAAAATGGGTAGCTAGTTAAAATAGGGTTTTATTTTATTGGAAAGATGTATTGGGAGGGGGTTCAACAAAAGGATTTGGGGAGGTATTTATCAATATCTAGTGAAATTAGCAGTATTCTTTAATACTCCACGAACACATGCGCTATCTCACAGGTTCACTAAGTGAACACCCCGTGAGGGTGTTAGGCATCACAATCCATTCATAATCAGAATAGTTATGGTTTATGGTGTATTACAGTGTTAATGTGTTTCAGTTTAAAGTGTGTTAGGAGGGAATTGTGTCGAGGGTCATCCTATGGATATGGTCATAATGCTTAATTTTCAAGGTGTGTGAAAGGTGCAAAGGTGGGTCAAGGTTAAAATAATAAAATGGTCAAGGTGTGTGAAAGGTGCAAAGGTGGGTCAAGGTTAAACTAATAAAATGGTCAAGGTGTGTTAAGGGTGTGAGGGGGTTTCACAATTTTTCAAGGTTCAAATATTTCATTAAGGTGTAATAATGGGTTAAGTGTTAAGTTGTATCAAGGTTGAGCATGATGAGTATTTCAAGGATGATGTTAATAAGGATGATGATGATGATGAAAATAAGAACAAACACTATCATTATGACAATGATGATGATGATTACGATAATGACAATGATGATGAAAACGACGATTTTCATTGTTCTCATCATCATTATCGTCATCAATTTTTATCGTTGTCATCGTGATTGTCATTATTTTATAAAATGATTTTTAATATGTTGGTGACAATGCCAATTATGATTATTCCTTTATATTATAAAATTTATTGTTTATATTAGTGGCTTCATTTTCAACATCTGTTACTTTTTTACATAAATACCGAAATAAGTCAAATGCACATATAAATTCCCTCACTCTTATTTATATGAAAGAAGATTCCCACATAGGAATATTACTTATTAAGCCAATGAGAAATAACATAAGCAATTTATCTAATGTCAACTATACATCCAATTTATGTAGTGTGTGAGATGCAATTCACTATTAATATCTAGATAAGGAAGGAGCTCAAATAAAGAAGGGAAAACCATAAGAATACTCAAATTTGATAAATAATCACTTTATTAAATAATATTTATTATGTATCCATATCATATTATCTTGAAATTCATCCAATTCAATATCCAACTCATCCATATCAGATTTGTTCTGGAGTAATGTTATTATATGGAATTGTAATTTCCTATTACGAAAAAATCCACTAAAGAAATACAAGTACAATATATACAAATTGGTTATTATGGTAAAAATGTCATCGAATATTGACCCCATATGTAATAGTGAACTCATCCATTATCGTCATAGATTTGTTAAATTTTTAAAAGAGTAGTTAACATTTACCAAAGAAATCAAAACCATACAACTTTACCACATAAGCTTCAAAGCTTCACTATAAGTAAGTAAGGAAGTCAAACAATAAAAGAGAATTAGGCCAAGACGAATTGTATTGTCATTAAATCGAATTGAATAGACATGTTCATAACTATTTCCTAGACAAGAATTTGTACCACCAAGTAAAAGAGGGTCTAAGGGTTAGGGATCCAATGTGGGTATTTAAAAGGAGACAAAGAAACATTAAAAAATTATAATCTTCAAAGTACAAAAACTAAGCTATGTATATCAAGAATTGGATGTGAGAGAAATAACTGGTAATGAAAAGGCTATTTCATGTCTCAAACAATGACCAAAAATATATTTTACAAGCATTGCACCTACAACAAAATTATCGAAATCTCTCATTGTCATAGTACTTTGGAAAAATGTTGACCATGTAAAATTTGACCAAGTCAATGACCATTAAACTCTTTCAAATGGATATTTGACATTTTCATACGTCTTTTGACGTGCATCAAATGCCCAATGAAAGTTTGTCGTAAGTCTATCAAATTCAAAACATCATCGTACTTATGATGAACATTGAGGAGCCTAGACAAAGTGATAAAAAATTTAATAATTATGTGGTGATTTTCGACAGTACAATCAATTTTATCCTTATCATCATAATATCCGTCGAATATTGACCCCATATGTACTAGTGACCAGTTATATGTATCTCGTTTTATTTACATGGAAGCATAATTGACTTTTTCATCATTTTTATTGATGTCATAGATTTCAAAATACTCTTCTTCCTTTCTAAACCATGCCATGCCTTACATTTCATTCCCATCGATCTTTACCAATTGAATTTTTTCTCTTATCAGTTATGAAAAAATTGGTTGATTTGTATATAATGAAAATTATTTCAGGATTATGACACTCTGAGGGGGTATTTTCACTTGTTGATTTGATGTACTATAGGGGCTCTAAAAAAGGTTTTAAGTACTTGAAGAGTTTGGTTGCGGGATGGGTAGATTTCGAGAATTGATCTGTGCTACCAAATTTGTTATGATGTCCTTCAATTCAACATGATTTTCACTTACCTGAACACTTAGCCTTGCTTATATTCGTTGTAAGGTATTGTGATTCTAATTGACCATGTTTTTTTATCTGTATTTGTTCTTGTTATAGGGCATCGTGATTATGAGTGATATATTCCTCGAACTTGTCATGTTTCTCCTTAAGTTCTTCATACTTCCTATCATTTAACTTTTGTTGCTTTTCTAATTTATCGAGTTCTAAATTGATCTTCATCATTTCCCTAGTTACCAGTGGGGTATTTTTATGATCAATTTTGACTGAATTTTTTCTTATTTTTTCCTTGATATTATTGATATTATATGATATTGATATTATATGGTTGATTAAGTTTAACTTGTAACTCTTACCAATTAATTATGTTATGGTATATAATTTCATAGACAATATTTTAATTTACAAATTGATGGACCCTACGACTATACAGACGCAACTTTGTAACTTTGTGATAACTTTAACAGTACAATGATTGTTTTTGTACTGCAACTAAAGAGCAACAATACTACATATGTAGACCTAACAATTTGGCTTGAGCCAAGAGTAATTTTATTTGCTAAATAAACAAATAAATAATAAAATACATTTTTTTAATGGATGAAGTAAAATAATACCATTAAACTGAGAGTCCCCATTAAATGGAAAGGATGCCTTGATACTTTTATCAAATGTTATGTCTTTTCTATTTAATAAATTTTTATTTTAAATTACTTTCTCATTTGATTTTATTGTTAATTATCGTAACCTTTTTATTTTAATTTTAATTTTAATTTTTTAATATATAACATAAATAAAAAAGAAATATATAACATAAATAAAAAGAAAGGTTATATAAAAAAATCCATACAAAATACTTGTATTTTCAATATAAATAAAAAAATCTTTATATTTTCAATATACCTATATTCATAGTAACTAAGTAGAAGCCAAGTGATGCTTGTTGAATGAGATCGTATTTATACTCAAAGATTTAATGATTGAATGAGTTTTGATTAAAAGTCACTTCATAACATCTAGTTAGATATAAATGAGTATATATCTAGTTTAACATGGAATCTATTATGCATCAAGGGGATTCACTTTCTGAAGGTCTAAACTTTTTTTTAAGTTTGACACTCTAAGTAAGTACAAGGAGAATATTCATCGGCATCTTTTTCTGCAGCTACATTTAACAGGAACGGGAAGGAGAGTAGAAGCAGGAACAAAACTGTGAACAGCCTGTTACGAGGCTAACTATTTATAGGAGAGTTGGGAGATCCACGCAAATGGCAATATTGATTTCTTTTTGTTATTCCTCTGATTCAATTCCAACAATTCGGAGAACTTTATGCTATTTTTTGGCCTTTCCCGAACTCAACGCAAAGATCGTGGAAGTCTAGTTGGATACATGATAGATTTAATTTAATTATTTATGCAAACTGTTATAGAGATTTCTATGAGTACGTTTTTAGCCATCAAGGACAAAATATTACTCCTATAAATCCTTTTTCATGTCATAAGGGTTAATGTAATAAGGGAGTCACATGGTACACAACATATCAATGCCTATTCACGCATTTGGTTTTAAAATTTACCCCTATGCCTAGTAGGGTGTACTTGTATTTCAGTTTTCTTTGTTTAAACTACTTCATGAAGCTATATATCCTAAGCGGTAGATTAGGTGAGCAATTGAGAGATATATAATATTCCACAAATTCATGAAATTCAAGTGGCCATATCAAACGATATATATTATTCTACTTAATACTCATCTACCTTAATAGTAAACCAAATATGTCTTAATTATGTTTTCATAAAATAGAAGGTAGGTATACAATTTATTTGGTATACATGCTTATGTCTCATACAATGTATTTGGTATACATGTTTACAAATTGTCCAAAAATGTATGTCATGTAATATGTAGTGTAAACTTTGATGAATTTTCTCTTGAATCTCGTATATGTTATTTGTTTTGATTAATATGTATTTGGTATACATGCTTACAAATGAAGGTGTCTAATGTATTTGGTATACATGTTTACAAATTGTCCAAAAATGTATGTCATGTAATATGTAATGTAAACTTTGATGAATTTTCTATACATGTTTACAAATTGTTCAAAAATGTATGTCATGTAATATGCAATGTAAACTTTGATGAATTTTCTCTTGAATCTCGTATATGTTACTTGTTTTGATTAATAAGTATAGTGCTTATCTAGTGAATTTGTTTTTAATGGTTAGCAAGTCTTGAACAATGTCTTTGAATAACAAGTTAGATGCATTTGTTATTGCATAATTATGGATATGTTTTCCTTGTTTTAAGGATAATAATCAACAATCACATGATACATCATCTTGTTTCGATATTCTTTCAAACAAACTTAGTCGCAAAATTGTCAAAGATGTTTAGTTAGGGGTAGAGTGAGCTGAAAAAAAATATGCATTGTTCCTCACTAACAAAAACACTAATTTTGGGAATCATTGACAAAAACAAGTCTTCTGCCATGAGAGTCATGGGAGATCGTGCAAAAAAAATGAACCACTCATTGTCATGAACTCATGCATGGAGTAAGAATTTTTTTACTTTCAATTTATCTTTCTATATAAAGTTGATATAAAATTATTTTACTTAAGGTGGATGTTCATATATATATATATATATATAAGTTGACATAAAAATATTTTATTTATGACTATATTCAAATGTCACATGTTAACTCCATAATATTAAGTATTGAAGGAATTACACATTTCCCTCATTGTAGAAAGTAAGAAGCACAAAATCATAATTTTTACTTTCAATTATTATGTCTCTTTCTCTCCATATATAAAGTTGATATAGAATTATTTTACTTGAGATTTTTTTATAATTCCATGTGTCAACTTCATGTTGAACACATAAGGAATTAAACATATCCCTCATACTAGAATATGGAAATGGTCTTTTCTACAATGATAGGAACCATTATTACAAGTCCAAGAAACCTCTTAGAATATGAATCCAAAAGTCACATCATACAACCAGAAACGCTGGGCAGTGTGCCTTTGTGTTGTTGGCGCAGCCTGCATCCTGGAGAGCCGGCTCAGTAGGGTACTGGAGAATGTGGGAGGTAAGGAAGCATATTCTTTCACTGATGGATTCTCAGGATACCATCAGGTTAGAATTGCTGAAGAAGAGAATACTAAGACTTGTCAAACGGTGGTCGATTGGTTTGCCGGGTTAGTGGCTGAACCCATAAATAAAGTTCATCGTATCAGAACGCCTTAGTTATTAAGTTTGATTTGATTTACATATGGTATTTGTCCATAAAATTAGGTTTGATTTGATTTACATATGGTATTTGTCCATAGAATTGCACATGAAAGGAAATGTCTTTGTCTAAGTCTTTCTCTGTGAATATGCATAACTCTACATTTTCTAAGTCTTTCTTTGTCCATCGTCGACATTTTCTTTCCCATTGCGAGCGGAAAACGCCTACTTCCCTTCTATCTGTCCCTCTAGCCTATCAATTTTCAATTTGGTCATTTCTCTATGCAAAAAGCTTCTCAGGTTTATCCATAGGTCGATTCACACGCTTCTCCATCCACGTGAATTTTTTCTTTTAGCATTAGGGTTTCGTACTATTTGTGTCAATTGGTTTGATTGCCAATTTTATGGGAGCTATCGCACATGTTTTATAGATTCATGCAAATACTCCATGCATTCTTAGCCTAATCCTTGACATCCTTGAGTTAATCTTCAATAATTTGCAACTTATATTCATATCATAGGTGGTACTCAGTTACGTAGTTGTTGTTCGGCCAAACCCGTTGTCTGAACTTGATGGCGGGTTTTCTCCAAGAAAATGTGTTCTCAGAGTGTGTTGGCTTGATTTAAAAAAAATACTTTCTTCCCAGATGTCAACTAACTTAGAGCAACGTGAGTTTTCCGAAGGGTTTTCCAATCAATGGCCACCCTCTAGAACCAGGAGGGAAATATATGGTTCCAATTGATAGGAAATTTGAATGGTGTCAACTATGAAACCTGACTCTATGATGTTTCGTGCATAGAAAGGTACATTAAATCCATTGCAAACAAGTAGCAGAACAAAGCATCAATGTTAACAATATATGCATCACCATCGAGGACTTCGACAACCGCTGTATTCCTTTTGTCAGACGATATTTTCAACATCTCATAAAACTATAATCCTTGGCAATATTGACACCCATGTGCTCTACGAATAATCACGCCCTCTTATCCACGATTCTCCCTATATGTTTTCATTTGGATTCCACAGAGATCCATGGAGTGCAGTCAGGCTAAGTAGCTCACAAAAGCATTACGGTAAAGGTCACATGGAGTGGGATATCACTCTGTTGGCATGGCCATAAAGTTCCAGAATGCGCGATTCTTGTCCAAATCTAGATAGAGTGTGGTCTCACGCTATGGGTGCTTAAATTTTTAGAATAGTGAATCTTCAAATATATGGAGGAGGATAAATATGGAAACTATGGTAGAGTGGTCGTGTATAACAATATCTTCATGGGTTAGCTACTCGAGGACTTCATTATTTACATCACCCTAGGACAACTCTTCAAGAAGTTGGATTTTTTATTCATTTACAACTTGCACAACATAAATAATATATTAGTGACATAGTTTTCAACATTGTCTTTCTTACCTTTATCTTGTGGAAATTTCACCCTTTTATTTGTCATAGAAATAAATTTTACACAATACTTTTATGGTGCAGAGTATTTGGTTTTTTTATGAGAAGTCTCAACAATTGTGGTCATGTTGAAGAACACTCTGGTCATTCAAATTGATCTTATCCACTTCATATTTTGTGCACTAACCATCGATGACATATGCAAACTATAGAATCAGTAACTTGCAAATAGTTCTGTTTTGTAAGTTTACTTGTTCTTTTATGTAAACGGGTGCATTTTTGGTAGAAGTTGACTCCCTCAATTTGTTGGTTTCATTGCAAAGTCTAGTTGTTAAAGGGTGGAGTTGAAAGAAACACTTGAAGTATAAGTCATTATATAAATGGCTTGAGTTGAGGAATTATTAGAGTTATTGAACACTCTAATACTTTCTTCTATGGAAAATGCAGTCACCACTGATAAAGAAACTCTGTAGTCTATTGTAACTTGCTTGCACATTTCACAAGAAAAAGTAGCACTACTTCAAACTCAGAATCAACTTCTTTATGATGAACTTGAATGAATGAATCAACAACATTGTGAATTAGTTCTTATTCAGAAAAACCTTTTGTCAAAGAAGAAGAAGATGATGCTGATCCAAATCAATAATGATTACAAAAGCAACTTAGTGAGCCAACTTCATATATGAATGTGGATGAAGTTCGACTTCCTGCTTGCAAGCGAATCATGAGACCTTCAGAAGAAATTAGGAACAATAATCATAGAAATGATATCTGATATGAAAAGGAAGTGACCTTTCATATTCCAGATTATACCAAACTTATCCAGTTCCAAAGCGTTGGATTGATTTAAGAAGGTTCATATTCACCTGCTCCAATTCAAGTGAAGATTCCAAATGCCAACATTGTCGTCAAGTTGGCCACATGGAAGAGCAGTGCTTCAATACTCATCCTTGTGAACATTGTGGAAAGAACAATAATGTTTCCCTGGGGGTGATGCTACATAATCCATGGAAGGGGGGTGTTAGTGCTCCAACTAAGCCAATCAACAAGGAGGAAGATAATGTGTTCAACCTTTAGAAAGTGGTTTTTCCTCTCTTTGATAGCTAAGGAACATGAAAAAATGTTTTCCATGGTATTGGGGGTGAGAAACCAAGTCGTGACACATAGATGTGAAATTTTTTTGTGGAAAAGATTGCCCCCTAAAGTGTGAGGTCAGAAAAACATTGATGATCAAAACAATTTACGAAATGATGTCCTCCAAGGGGTGTTAGAATAGGAGAGTTGGATTAAAGATACAAGAAAAAATCAAACAACATATATATTAATCATCCCAAGGTAGGAATACCTATGCTAGGTTCAAAGGAGTACCATGGTTTTCAGCCAATACATTACAGATCCATGATTGCGTTGACTAAGGATATGGCCGCAAGACATACAACATGGATCCATACCTCCATGACTAAATGAATTCGTAGCCATGAAAAAGTACACAGTCGAGCTACGATATGGAAACAACATAGACACAGAACAATATAAAGTGGATCTATGTAACAATGAACATCAGTAAGATTGATCTCCATCACAACCTAGGTTAGGCACATAACATTGGTAGGTGCCAGCAAGGTTCCCAAGGACTTCATCCTGATCCCGAACCAATACGATTCTAACCATGTGAATACATTTGTTGATGTCGAACATGGTAGAAACCAATTGATTACCAATCATTAATATATATCATTGACAAGAGCAAGGGAAATTACTAGTTATGTCAATGACTCCCAAGGTACCTTAGTACAATCTGATGAATGTGAATCAATGAGTTGAAGTCAAACATTCGGTGGAATATTCTAATCATGGGCCAATGATGTAAACCCACTCTCAAAAGTGAGGAAACCTTCCATTGAGGCATGACTGGTCCAAGGAACTAATTGATTTATAGGTCGGATAATGTTTTGAAGTCAACAAGAATAGACTCGTCAAAGTATGTCCATTATGTGTCCCCCATCATCGACACATAATTCATTAGGACAATTATTTGAGATGATAGAGTAAATGTGGATAGATTGACATGGGTATGAAAATGGATAATACTGCAGAGGTTGATTGAAGTCGAGGTTTCCATTAAACATTGCATGACACAAAAAGGAATAAATCCAAACATAGGGTGATGAAAAACAAAGGTTCTCTTTGAATGAGTTGAAAGAGTACGAAGACACATAGAATTGGTGTAACTCAGAGACAAGAAAATTACCCAACTATAAGTGGAATGCAGATAGGTTCCAAGGTTAAGGGAGACTTAGAACAATTGTTATAATGTTTCAAAAATATTGACCCACTTCCCAAATTCCACCCCCCCCTATCTAGATAGATGAGTACCTCTTTTTTTTTTCAACGAGCTTGAGGAGTATAACAAATGATCTATATAACTCACCTTCAGTAAGTTCCTCTTCACATGCTTAATGAACCTGAATAAGTTGAAGTTGGATCCTAGATGGGTCCTTCGATGAATAATTTTACAAGTCTAGAGAAGGTAAACTTGGCGGTTTTTCATGTTTAGGGAGTTTGAAAAGAACTTAAAGGAAACTCCAAAGTTGAGTTTTTCATAAGTGTTTGTCCCTTAGGCCCGAAAAACTAAAAGATTATATGTGAGATAACTCTTCTAACCAAAGTGGCTAGAGTATTCATTTTTTGTAGTTAGTCTGACGAGACAAAAAAAGGGTTAAACTATCACTCGAGAGACGATGTTTTGTTGTTTTAATATCTTGAATAAAGTATAAGCATGATATTTGAAGATGAGGTCATAAAAGTGTTCTGCTTTAGAGTAACATCTCAAACATACCAGCTCTAATGGTTAGCAAGTATCATACAATGTTGTTGAATAACAAGTTAGATGAATTTGTTATTGCACAATCATGGATATGTTTACCTTTTTCTAAGTACAATAACAAACAATTAGTGCATTACATGATACAACATCTTGTTTCGATATTCTTTCAAACAAACTAGGTAGCAAACTTCCATCACAGAAGTTTAGTTAGGAGTAGGGTGACTGTATTATGCACATGTTTTTGCGGTCACATTTTCGAAATTCAACCACCATTTGAAAAAAAAATGAATTTCCCCTCATTAGGAAAACCCCTAGTTTTGGTAATCATTTACAAAAACAAGTCTTGTTCCATGGGAGTCATGGGAGATGAGTGCTTGTCGTACAAAACAAATCAACCATTAAATTTTGTGAGGCCATGTTTTATTTTTATGGTTAGTGGAAAATCGTGTTCCAATGTGATTAAATCACACATGATGAATTGAAAATCATGTTTTGGAAGTTATGAGATGTATTTGAAAATGTAGTCCATTTGGGAAGTAGAAAACACAGAATCATTTTTTTTTATTTTCAATTACTATGTCTCTTTCTCTCTCTATATAGATTTGATATAGAATTATTTTACTTAAAATGGATATTGAAATATTTTATTTATGGTCGGCATTGAAATAATTTTTTTTTATTAAGATTTTTTGTAAATTCCATGTGGCAAATCCATGTTGAGCACAAAAGGAATTAAACATATCTTTCATACTAAGTTGTATAAAGTTCCTTTTGGGGCACTGATACAAACCATCATTAGAAATCCAAGATACTTCTTGGAATATGAATCCAAAGGTCACATAATTGTACTCATTCCTGTCTAATAATGGTATCAGATAGCCTTAGTTATTACGTCTGATTTACCTATGGTAGTTTTCCATAGCAATGCACATGAAAGGAAACATATTTTCCTACCAAATCTCTCTGTCCATATGCATAACTCTACTAGTCTGATTTTTTCTTCCAATCTTCCATCCTCGACATTACATTTCCCCTCGCGAGCCGAAAACATATCCTTCCCTCCTATCTGTCCCTCTGGCCTATCGGGTTTCCCTTTGGCCTATCGGGTTTCCCTTTGGTCTATTCTCTATGTAAAACACTTCTTAGGTCTATCCACAGGTGGATTCACACCCTTCTCGGTCCACATGAAATTGTTCTCATAGAATTAGGGTTTTTGTACTATTTGTTTTGTTTAGTTTGATTGTAAATTTTATGGGAGATATCACAAATGTATTATAGCTTCATGAAAATGATCCATGCATTCTTAGCCTAATTCCTCACATCCTTGAGTTAATCCTGAATACTTTCCAATTTATATTCCTCTTGCTGGATCTCCTCCCTCAATTGAGAAATAACATTAATAGTTGTCTTTTCATCATATTACAGTCGGTACCCAGTTATGTAGTTGTTTTTGGGTCAAACCAATTTTTTGATCTTGATGGTGAGTTTTCTCCAAGAAAATGTGTTTTCAGATTGTGTTGGGATGATTTAAAAACATTGCTTTCATCCCATATGCCAACAAACTTAGAGGCATGTGAGTCTGCTAAAGGGTTTTCCAATCAATGACCACCCTCTAGAACAAGGAGGGAAATATATGCTTCCAATTGATGGGAAATTTGATTGGTGTCAATTATGTAACTCGATACTCTGATGTTTCTTGCACAACAGGGGATATTAAATTCATTGCAAACAACTAGAAGACCAAATCATCATTGCTAAAAATAGATGCATCACCATCGAGGACTTCGAAAACCACTTTATTCTTGTTGTCAGATGATATTTTGAACCATCTAATCAAACTAGATGCCTTGGAAATATTAACACCCATGTGCTCTATGACTTATGGTACCCTCTTATCCATGATTCTCCCTATAGATTTGCATTTGGATTTCACAGAGGTCCATGAAGTGCAATCAGTATAAGAAGCTCAACAAATGATTATGGTGAAGGTCTCATGGAGGGGATATCACTCTAATGACATGGAAAGAAGGTTCCAGAATGAACGGTTCTTGTTCGAACCTAGCTTGAGTGTGGTCTCATGCTATGGGTGCTTAAATTTTTAGAATAGTGAATCTTCAAAGTTATGGAGGATAAGTATGGAAACTATGGTAGAGTGGCATTGTATGAAAATATCTTCATGGGTTATCTACTTGATTAGTTGATTATTTACATCACCCTGGGCGAAGTCTTCAATAAGTTGTATTTGTGCTTCATTTACAACTTGCATAAGATAAATCATATAGTAGTGACACAGTTTTTAGTATTGTTTTTCTTACCTTTATCTTGTGGAAATTTAACCATTTATTTGTCTCATCCATATTATTTTCAGAATGAAATGAAAGAATAGAAATTACAATGAAATACATACGAAAATTTCTAGAAACAGACAAATACAACTATACTTGATTTCTATTAATGAAAGAATTGTAAAGAGACTGTAAAAATAGAGAGTGCAAGACTCGTTAGAATGGTGGAAGATTTATCTCTGAGAAGAGATGTGACAACTACGCTCATTTCCAAGAAGATGATTACAATGATGCTCTGAAGGCCTTTTCATGATAAACGTGAATGCCAAAACCCTAGACATCCAGAAACATAACCCTAGGATATGAAACACCAAAATTCATGTGGGCCTTGTTTGGGTATGTTAGTACATTAACTTCCTGGGGTCATAACGTTTGCATACGCTCTCTGTTTTAGGCGCGTGATAACTTGTTTGAAAGGTATTTTCAAGAAATACATAGTGTGTTGTCAAACTTTGACTATGTCTACAGTTTGACACTGGAGAGCCAAAAAATCATTGTTTAAGGCCCTAAAAAGGACCTGGAAGTACAAAAATATGTGTTGACATGAAAAAATACAAAATAAGCCACTTGGATTATGTGGGAGGCCACCAATATCCAACTGGAATATGTGTAGGGATTCAAATAGCCCTGAAAGTGTAGAACCAACGGTTACAAACAAGTATAGAAGAACGTGATGCACTAAAAAATGAAAAGAGGAGCCAATAGGGACAGGTGTGTGGCCACCGATATCCACTTGGATCAGTCCTCCCCCCTTAGAAGTAAATGGTCTCCATTGCATTGAGTTCCCAAGGAAGAGGGTAAAGCATTTTCTAAATCTGACGCTTGGTGAGTTGTGTGCCTTGTTGGAGAAGTTGTGCTTCTTGGCTTGTGGAAGACTGTCACAAACCTATTGTTGGAGGGGTTGAATATGTTCCACCAACCTGTTGTCTCTAGGTTGGATGGGGCATTATGTAGGCACCATAGTAGGTGAAGAAACACTATATTTTGTCTCTTTGACAATTTGTTTTTGTTGGATAGAAGGTGTGGAGGTTGAAGTGGATGTAGTCGTGTTATGTGCATTCTTTGAACATATTGTGAAGAGCATGAATTTTGTAGTATGAGATATTACCTCATGGTGTTGTTTTAGTGGAGCAATATTCGGAACCACCTTTGTTATTATGTAGAGTTGACCTCCAAGAGTAATAATGACATTTCCACATATATGGTTCTCCAAGAACAACATCACATACATCAAGAGGGAAATCTCACACACTACCTCATCCTTGAAGGGATGGATTCCATAGGGAATTTGACACTGCTGGATGATGAGAAGATCTCATCCCAAGTGAAGCCACCCAATGTTGTATCGTTGCAGATGTGGTGTTGTCAACAACCCCATCTATTTGAAAACCTTAGTTGAGATGAAGTTATTTTGGATGTCATTATAAGCAATCAAATGCAATGGGGTACCCTTCACCCACATATTTTAATGGAAGAGGCGCCCCCCCTCTTTAGGATCTATTGGTTACTCTAGCTTAATTTTTGTGGTCATGACAGTAGTAGTGGGATCTGCGTCAATGATCTGACTATTTTCAACATTTTCTGGATCGGTATCTAAATCATGGTTCATCTCCGTGTCTTTTACCTCAACCACCAATGACTATTTCGAGGAACATTCATTGGTGTTGTGCCAGGGGATTATGTGCAACTCACACCACTTCCAGTGTCATTCCTCGTCTTTACTTTACCCTTTTTGTCCTATTTATTGGACTGGTTGTCTAGAGGGTGTTGGTTAGGGTTGTACTTATCATGCTTTGGTTGTTTCATATTTGTAGACCTGAATTTCCATTTGTTCTGGTGCCTAAATTTCTGCTCAATTTTGACAGCATATCGATAGGAAGCTCGCAATGAGGATCAAATGTAGGAGGATATTGGACATGGGATTGACTAGTTTCTGGAACATTTGATTGTATAAAATGATATTGGACCACAATAACGTCTTCACCAAAATGGTGTGCAAATAACACATAACTCTCTATGAATCAAACAAGAAGAATAAAATAAGAAAAAATAATCTATGCGCACTATTTTTGTGTGAATATGTCGCAAATTGTTTTTCATCCTTGAGATAGATTAGGTAGTGGCATGTCCTGGCACCAAAATATGCCCATCCAAAAGGTCTTCACGTTCCTAGAATGTGTGTGCACTAAAGCACGTGCACATTCTAGGAATGCATGTAGGTTTCTACTAAGAATAAACAACCAACAACTATAACTTAATCAAGTCACAAGAGTGTGTGTGTACTCTTAATGCAATAGATATAACATTTATTATAGACCAAAAATATTTATGAATAAATATGTATAGGGGTATGGGGACAACTAAGGCCTAAGGGGTTAGGATTGAAAGTTTTTTCAAGGATAGAGCAATGGTTAGAGCACCTAAATGTGGGTAATGTGGGTGCAAGGGTTGTACAAAATGTATACGCATAGTGCACTCATGGATAGAGTGTAGAGGGGGTTAAGGGTTGAGTATAAGCTATTCCTAGGTTTAGCTGGAGGTAGGGGGATCTAGGTCATGGTCTATGCCAAGCTCTAGGTCATCATCTAAATCTATCTCTACCTCTATGTCGTGGTCTAGGTCATGGTCTACATCAAGCTCTAGGTCATCATATAAATATAGCTATATATTTGTTTCGTGCTCTTGGTCATGGTATAGGTATATGTCATGGTCTACATAATGGTCATATACTAGGTCTAGGTCATGCTCACAATATTGTCATGTCTAGGTTTGGGTCTAGGTCTTGACATGTCTAGGTTAATGACATTTCTTTCCTTGCGATGTAGGGAGGGGGGCTGCAGAGAGAGGAAGAAAGTGAGTGTGAGAGGGGAAGAAAAAGAGAGTGAGGGATAGGGAGACAAGGCAGGGGGGGGGTAGAGAGTAAGAGAGTGAGAGGAAGGGGGAAAAGAAGGAAGGAGGGTTAGATAGATGAAAAGAGAGAAAGGTGGGAAGAGTAGGGGAGAGAGAGGGAGGGGGATATAGGGAGTGACATAGCGAGGGTTATATGCAAGAGGTAAAGAGATAAGTGGTTTGAGATGGATTGTTTGAGAGTATGATAGGGGAAGAGGAAGGTGGAGAGAAATAGAGAGATAGTGGGAGGGAGGGACAAAGGGGAATAGGAAGGGGGAGTTATACACACACATAGAGAGGAGAAGACTGGGAGGGGGGAGAGAGAGAATGGGGGGTGGGGGTGGGAGAGGGAAATAGAGGGAGGGAGGAGGGAGTGAAATAGATGGATAGAGAGAAGGGGGGGGGGGGAGAGATACTTGAAGAGGGGGGATATAGAGAGGGATTCAAACCTTGATTGTGAATAAAGAATATCAAATCCACTAACTAGGGGAAAATAAAAGGAGGAAAGGAGGGAGAGAGAAAGAGAGACAAAGAGAGAGTGAGAGTGAAAGAGGTGGTAGATGTAGGAGAGAAAGAGGATGTATATTGGGAGGTAGGGGGAGAGATAGAGGGAGGAGGGTGGTAGAGAGAGAATGTGTGAGTGTGAGAGGGGGGGAATACAAAGAAAGAGAGGGGGGATGGACAAGGAGTGTTTGAGTGTGTGAGAGGGACAAAGAGGGAGACAAAGAGAGCAGGTAGAGAGAGATAGTGAGAGGAAGGGGGTAGAGATAGTCGGGAGGGGTAGATGTATGAGAGAGAGGAGATATCTAGTTGTATAGAGGGGGAGAGAGAGAGGGACGGAGAAGGGGGTGGAGAGAGAGTGATACTAATTGTGTGAGGAAGGGGGGAGATAGTGGGAAGGGGGGTAGAGAGATATAAATAGATAAATAGGGGGAGAGGAGAGGATATAGAGGGAGAGGGATATAGTGAGAGTGATACTAACAACAATGAGAGAGAAAAGAAAGAAAAGATAGTGGGAGGGAGGGGGAGAGATATAGGGAGGAGGGGGTTAAAGAGAGAATGTGTTACTGTGAGAGGGGGGGGATATAAAGAAGGAGAGAGGGACTGGACAAGGAGAATTTGAGAGTGTGAGATGGAGGGAGATGGAGAGAAAGAGAGAAGGTAGAAAGAGAGTGAGAGGAATGAGGGAGATAGTGAGGAGGGGTAGATGTATGGGAGAGAGAGAACATAGATGGTGGGAGCGAGGGGAAAGAGAGAGACAGAGGAAAAATGGGGTGGAGAGAGAGTGAGACTAATTTTGAGAGGAAGTAATGACATAAAGGGAAGAGGGGGTAGAGAGATATAAAGAGAGGAATGGGGGAGCATAGATGAGAGAGAGGGAGAGGGATATAGAGAAAGTGATAATAACAAAAATGAGAGAGACAAAGAGATGGTAGATGTAGGAGAGAAGGAGAGGAGAGATAGTTTGAGGGAGCGGAGAGCTAGAGGGAGAAGGGGGGTAGAGAGAGAATGTGT
>ML780525.1:300857-314536 GCA_009831015.1 Picea engelmannii | reverse complement strand
TTAATTAATAATACATTATTATTATTATTGTGTTTTAAAATATAATAGTTTAAATTATATTTAAATTTATGATTCATGTTTAAATTTAAACTAGTTAAAGTGACTAATTAATTTGTTTTTAGCGAAAGGTCAAGGATTTAGACTGAGATAAGTGGAAGGGGCGGGCTTCATGTGCACTAGGCAAGTAAGTTAGGGAAATTAGCGAGTATAGTGCAATGCTAGCGTAGCTACCAGGAAAGAAAGTCAGTAGTTTCCTTAGGCAAAGAGACCAAGCTTAGATGCTTAACCCTAACCTAGCCACTTCCCCTAAAGAGAGTAACGTTTGTTTACAAACAAGTAAAAAAAAACATACGCCTAACCCTGTTTTCTAGTTTAAGTTGCGCAAATGTGAAATGTCCTTGAACTCACCCTGACAACTTTGGCTGATGCAGGTTAAATTATAAAGGATGGTTAGGACTTGAGGAAACTGAGGCAGAGGGGCATCGTCGCAGGGACCACCAACACTGCCACCACCATTACCTGAACTAGCTCTCATACTGCTCTCTTTGGAGGCCATAAATAAGACTTTAAAGGGGCGTCAACCAACAGGGATTGAAGTGGAGCCCCCACCATCTGGAATGGGTAATCCAGAAGCATTGAAGGATTCAAGGGGAGGACCTCCACCTGAAGACATCACTAGAGAACTGTAGAAGATCAAACTTTTGGAGTTTGTCGGGTGTCGTGCCAATGAACGTGCCGAGGCATGGTTGGATGGCATGACAAGGTGTTTTGCCTTAAGAGACTATGCATCCACTTCAAAGGAGAAGATAGCGATTTTTTCAGTTAAGAGACAGTGCCTTGAACTAGTGGGGAAACCTAGAAAGGAAACTGCATCTTACCCCAAACACCGTGTCTTGGGAAATTTTCGAGGAGAGTTTCTGAAGGAAATATCTACCAGCTTACTATGAGGAACAATAGGTGGGAGCATTTCATGCTCTATGTTAGCATCAGAAGTCACTCCTAGATTACCTGCAGGAGCATAGCCCAACGCCCATTAATTTTATGTCACGATAGTTTTAATGGGTGATCAAATGGGTGGCGACTCGGGAAGATATCTCTCTAACTCGGCAACTGAGTCTAGTATGTAAGGAACAAAGGAGGTCTTGGTCTAACTTCAGTCAATGAGTTGATTTAAACATGAGCAAGTTGAAGACTTAGTGAGAGAGGTGAATAAACTACCTCAGGCAACAGGCCTTTCAGCAGTTTGTAGAAGAAAAAATCTGAATGCAAGATCCTCTTGGTTCAGGGCTTCAAGAAACTGAAAGGGGGACTTGCCTGGACCCTCCAATTCCAAGTCATTCAGTTATAAGAAAATCACAGGGACTGATTAGAAACAATGCAACTGTTACAGTGATCCAACCTACATCATCCTATAACAGTTACAACTCAACTGGATCCTCCAATTTCGAGCCGCTCTAACATAGTATAAACAAAGACGTGAAAGAAACTAACATTCATAAGGCAAGAAGTCTCAAGAGTCCATGCATAACTAGAATAACAGTGCTTCATTAAAGTTTTACAACTAGGAGCCTTGCTCAACCATCGATGATTTACAAAATACAAAGATTGAGTCTATATACTCAGAAAAATTTGCCTAACAGATGCGTGCTCAGTCATCCAAGGCATGGTGTGACTTCAGTCAAACTCAAACAAATATTCTTCGTCAGACTCCATATTAACTGCGCATGGCTCCTGCAATTGGAGTAGTTGAGCCATTAAGTGGCGAGCTAGCGTGTGCAGACCACTTCGGCTAGTCGAGGACTCGACATGGCGTCTTTAAAAAAAATCGGTACACGGGACCTTCTCGGGCAGACACCTTGCCAGATCCTCCATACTTTACGCTTAATGAGTGAGGAGAGGTTTCAACCACCCCCTCTCACCTTCATTTACTCTAATCGAGAACCATGAATGAGATTGGATCAGATGGCAGCTGGAGATCGTGATGATCTCTTCTGTGACTAAACTCGACACCTCTGGCCCCTCTTGCACAACTCTTTTATTTCCCAAGTGACCACGGGTTGTGACCCTGTGTTTACTCTCAAAGGTGCTTTTGACGTTCATGAATAGGAAGGAGTTGATCCTTGCTTATCACAGTCACAATGAGTGAAACGTCGAGATGGATTAATTGGGTGCCACGCGTTCCTCTCAGATCTGACGGTCCCGAAATCACTTGGTGATATTGCAGACCCTACTTTGGGTGCTTTCGGTGCTTCGGGGTTCAGGGCTTCGAGATGTAGAACGACATGGAACCTTCATCCTTTGAACTCCTGAATGTCGAAATGCCGACACAACTAGATATTGTACCACGCGTCCTTTGGACAGAGGGCTGATATCCATACTAAATGTAATATGGGAGCTATCCATCACACTAATCTCAGTGTAACACCGCTAACCGTGATTTCCCACCAATCGTCGATCTATCCCTATGGATGAATCCAGACCATTGACAATATAATTTCACCCGCTTACTTGCTTGGAAGCCTGAGACAAGATTTTTCTGTGCTGCGCTTGGGTGCTTCTTGTGCAACCTTCAGACCGAAATACTCTTATGCGCAGGACAAGAATTGTTACTAACATTAGGCTCCATGGGGGATAGAGTTGTCCTTGCAATGCTCTAAGGACTCATTTTTCAGTTCCAGTGCCTTGCTATTGGGTTATGGATTCATTTATTTAAAACTTAAAGACAGAAAGAAAAACAATATTTACAACCACAAAAGAGCCATGTGTGGCTCAAGAGAAAAATCTTTTTAGGAAATGCCCATTCACAGGGCCATTGAAAGCTTCTTGATCCTTCAAATCCCATAACCTGTAGGTGTTATTCAAGAATACTTCGGAGACTTTGAACGGCCCGATCCACAGGGCTTCGAATGTTTCGTGCTTGCCTTTATCTTGTTTAGGAGCATTCCATTTCAGTACCAGGTCTCCTATCCGAAACTCTTCCTTCTTGGCCTTCTTATCAAAAACATGCTTGATCCTTTGTTGATGGTCCTGAATTCTGCCCATTACCTTCTCCCTAGCCTGCTGGACTTCCATTAGCTAATGAATTCTTTTGATTATGTCATCAAGCTCCTCTCGATGATCCTGGAGGAATTTTGCTACAAAAATGGCTAAATGAGAAGGAAAAACAGCCTCTGTTCCATAGACTAATTGGAAAGGAGAGATTCCTATAGATCTCTTCATGGTCACTCGATCGGCCCATAAAGAAAATTTCAATATTGAGTGCCAGGCCTTCTCGTTGTCTTCCAACAATCTTTTGAATATCCTTATCAGGACTTTGTTGGAGGACTCTACTAAACCATTGCCCTGGGGATAGTATGGAGTGGAGTGAATTAGTTTGATCCTGAATTTCTCACAGAACTTGGCTAACGGCTCAACCTTGAAAGAGGCTGCGTTATCAGTGACAATCTTACTTGGGAAGCTGAATCTTGTGATGAGGTCTTCCAGGAATCCGATGATTACCTTGTGGGAAGAACTCCTGGTGGGGATAACTTCAATCCACTTGGTAAATAAATCTGTAGTAGTCAGGATCCATTTGTGCTACCCACTGGAAGCCGAGTGAATTTCTCCAATGAAATCTAGGCCCCATTGCTGGAAAGGTCCTGAAACAACCACAGGATTTAACGACAAAGACTTGAGTTGTTGTTTTCCTGCAAATCTTTGACATTTGATGCAAGATCTGACCCTTCTATAGACGTCAGTGAATACGGTGGGGCAGTAGTACCTAGCCCTGAGGATTTTGTAGGCTATGGTTTTCCAGAAATGATGCCCTCCACATAGGATATTGTGAAATTCAACCATGATTCTGTCAGCCTCTTATGGATCTACACATTTCAAAAGAAACCCCAGGGGGTCTTTCCAATATAAAACTTGATCAATAAGGTAGTATCTGACTGCTTTGAGCTTCAGAGATTTTGCCTTGTTTCTTTGTAGGCCGTCTAGAGGCCGCAAATCTTGCAGAAAATATATGACATCCTTATACCAGGGACATCGAGCCAATGGGGGCTCCCTTTTAGGGTTTATTTTAGACAACCGACCCTACTAAATTCCTGAGCATTCATTGATGAAACTTACCCCCAAAGCTTGGCAATTGGCTTCAACCAACAACTTGGCTAAACCTTGACCTTTGATTAATTTGGTAGGCTTTATTTCCAGGTCAAATTCCAGAATCTTGGCTATCCACTTACTCCTCCTCCCGCCTATGTTAGGCTGAATAAGAATGTCTTTAATAGAAGCTGAGGGGACATAGGAATTGATATTTGACTGCAGGACATAGATTCTAAATGCCTTGAGAGACTTTACCAGGGCATAGGCCTGGGTCTGCATAGTGTCATACCTGACTTCGGCATCCCTCATTGCTCGACTGTAATAGGCAATAGGCTGCTCCATCCCAACCTCGTTTGTCTGTAATAAAACAACAGCCACCGTGTCAGGTGAGGCAAAGGAGAAAATAAGGAAATCCTTTGAGTAATCAGGACTGATAAGCACAGGGGCTTCAGTCAGGGCCTTCTTTATTTTCTCAAAGGAATTTCGTGATTCATAAGTCCACCTCACTTCATTTCCTTTCCTTAACATGGTCGTTATAATTTTTACCTCCTCCGCAAAGTTAGGAACAAATCTCCTCAGAAAATTAATCTTACCAAGGAAAGATTGAACCTCCTTCCTAGACCTCGGGATTGATAAGGCTTGTATTGCTTCAACTCTGCTAGGATCGATCCTGACTCCTTCCTCTAATACTATGTGGCCTAGTAACTTTCCCTCCTGCATGGCGAAAAAATATTTCTTTGGATTTAATGAAATGCCAAAACTCCTTCATTTCAGGAAAACCTTCCTAAGATGAAAACAATGTTCTTTATCATATTTTGAAAATACAGTTATGTCATCCAGATAGATGACCACAAATTTATCCTTTTCCCCAACGAAAGCTATATCCATGGCACGTTGAAAGGTTTCCCCTGCATTCATCAATCCAAAAGGCATTTTGGCATACATGAATGTGCCCCATGGAGTGGTAAATGTCGTCTTTTCCCTTTCCTCAGGCAGAACAGAGATTTGATTGTAGCCAGAGAAACCATCAATCATGGACATCCTGGATGCCCCTGTTACCCTCTGCAACATATGTTCCATCTTTGGTAAGGGGTAGTTGTCCTTCCGCGAGCTCCTATTCAGGTTTCTGAAGTCTACACAGAGTCTGATTTCGCCATTCTACTTCCTTACTGGGACCAAGTTAGTGACCCACTATGAGTATCTCAGTGGCACGATGATCTGGGCCTATAGCAACTTCATCACTTCCCTCTCCATGATAGGCAGCATCATAGGATTGGTCTGTCTTAGCTTCTGCCTAAATGGCTTTGCCTCCCTTTTCAATGGGATTTTATGCTCAATTACAAAAGTGTTATATGTTTTGAGATCTTCATAGGTCTAGGCAAAAACATCAGCAAATTCGCTCAAAATTCTAGCGTATTCAGCCCTCTGTTCCGTTGTCAGGCTTCTTGACAATTTGACAAACTTGTGTTCATTCTCAGTGCCAATGTTGCACTGATTTGTATCAGTGTCATCTTCAGAGATTTCCTCTTTTAATGCCACATAATTTCTATCAAAAATCCTTTCCAAAGGAACCAGTCCCCTTGGAATATGATTTTTGGGCAGCTGCACAATGTTACGCTCTGTAATCTTATTCAGAAAATTACCACCATCAAGCTTTTCTTCAAAGACAAAGTCTTGGTCAATATGCATCTCTGAAAATTCATCAACAGTCTCCAAGAATATTTTGACCTCAAGATCATCCTCGAACACCTTCCAATGCTTGACATTGTCAGGTATGGAGGGCCTGTATTTTACTTCTACATCGTATCTAAATTTGGGAAGCAAGGGAAATTTGAAATTGCTTGCTGATGGAGACAAGGAATCTGCCACTGTGTTCTTCTCTATTGGGATTAAAGAAATGTTAAATGCTGAGAAGAAACTGTCAATTAGGTCCCATACCTCATTTATGTAACTCCTAAGTCAAGGATGCTTAGCCTGATAAGCATTTTGGATCTATTGGACCACCAACTCTGCATCTTCGAACACTGCTACCTCCTGAATTCCCATTTCCTTTGCAGCTCTTAATCCTAGAAAAAGAGCTTTGTATTCTGACACATTATTAGTAGCTTCAAATTCTAGCTTGTATTAAAGAGACATGGTTTCCTGAGTAGGTGATACAAAAAATACCCCAGCACCAGCGCATTCCCTAGAAGAGGCTCCATCAAAAAACATTTTCCAAATGAGGGAGATGGGGGGAGAAAATTCATGAGGAGTGGTGGGATGCTTTCTAAGTTTAAGAGGAGGCTCGAGAGCATGAGTGAGTTGTAGTAAACTGGAACCTAAATCAGTGTCCAAGGCAAAAATTGAATGGTTGGTAGGATTGGCTTCATCACTGATTATATAGGCCAATTGGGCTTCTCTGTATAGCCTCCTATGCTCTCCTCCAAACACTGGGATAGTAGCATAGGTTAGGTCCATCTGCAGAGTTCCCCCCAATATTTTTATCCAAGATCTCGATAACAACATACTAAACTTGGGGGGGACATCAGCCACTACAACATCCATGACCACACTTTTCATGGGCAATTGAAACAAGGTCATGACCAGGTCTTTGATGACTCCTAGACATTGAACTTTCCTGGAGTCAAAGGAATAGAGGTCATGGTAGGCTTGGGTGAATTCTAGCCCTAACTCTTCCATGACAATTTTGGGCATGAGGTTGTGAGAAGCCCCCAAATCCATCAAGCAGTTGTGAAGTACCTTGTCATGTATGTTCAAGGAAGTGTAGAAGGGAGGGGATGAGCCATTTCTGTCTTCTACCATAGGACCTAGAATAACTGCAGACTTTTCATCTTGCAAATTAACGGAGTCTGTGGGAAGGCATGAGACCTCAGACTGTAAAATCTTAGAGAAGCGTCCTTTGAACCCTTCATGTTTAATCAATTCAGTTAGGGGCACAAGGATTCTGATCTTTTCAATTTCATGCTAGAAATTAGAAGAAGATGCAAGCTTCGGGATCTCTCTTATTTTGGGGACACGACTCTATACTATGGGAGAGAGGGGTCGGGTCTTCTTACCTCTGTGACTATCTGCTACTTCATTAGTAGGTTTCTCTGTTCTAGTGAACTGCTAGGAGCATCAGGTGCTATGGTCCTTTTCTTGGACCTCAGGTCATACCTACCTTGGCTGCCACTAGCCTTGTTTTCCTTGCTCAGTTCATTTAGCTGACTTTCCATGAGAGACTCCTCATATGTTGATTGAGTGAGATGAGGAAAAGGAGGATTATCTCCGAAGAAATGGATTTTAGGATCCAGCTCATCTGTTTCCTCTCCTTCTTCCCTAGCCATAAAATTGTTTTGGAAAGGGGCCTGAATTCTCTGGTCTTCTCTGTCTCTTCCCCTCTCTCTTTGCATAGTCAGGGAAGCAACATTGTTTGGCCTCCTGAAACCTCCTTTATTTTTTGTGTTTTGAGGGCCCTTGTATGCTTTCCTCCCCTCCAGCTTCATTCTCTCCATCTTTGCAAACAGAGACTTCACCATCTTGGTCAGTTCATCCACTTGAGGGTGGGGCACCGATGGGCTACAAGTTGAGGCTTCAGACCTTCCCTTTCTCCTATCTGCATCGGCCTTGTTCCTCAATATATCAGCTACTAATATGTTAGATTCCACCTATATGGATGCATATTGCATCTGAGCTAAGGAGGTGGCTCTCCTCTCTCTCTCAATAGAAGACAGAAATCAAGGCCAAATGCACTAGCATAAGAAATTTTGTCAGAGGCTTCTGAGGGATTTATCTCAGCAGGAATCTTATTATACATCTTATTGAATCTTTTGGAGAAGTGAGAGACAGACTCTCCTTCCATCTTCTTCAAAGACCCGATCTCTGTCATGTAATACATGAAATCCTTCCTATCTCCCCACTGCCTAAGGAAACTACTATCCAGGGATTCGATCCCAGCAATAGATCCGGGGGCCAATCCTCTAAACCAATTCATCACCTCACCATCTACGATCTAGATGAAGACACTCATCCAGACATCTTCATTTTCAATGTTCAGGTTGTCTGCATAACTGTAGAAAGTAGCCAGGTGCTCTTTCGCAGGTATGTCCCCTTCCCCTGTGAACTTTGGCATATACATCGAGTAATCTCCAGCAGGGAGAGGATTCATTGGATGGGGTAGAATTAAGGGAGAATATCTAGCAACAACTATGGCATCCATTCTATTTAGAGAGGGATTAGTGCCAGCCATAGGGATATTAGGTGAAGGAAAACTTGGAGGAGAAGGAGTTCGCAAAGGGGCTACTGGGAATGAGTCTCGAAGTGGAATGGGAAACAAAAGGGGATTTAAGGAGAAGGCTAACGGGCTCAAGTCAACATATGCCCCTCTTTGTGCAGGAGTGGTAACAGTAACAAGAGAAGGAGTGGTAAAGATAGGAGTGGGGAAATCTTCTGGGGTCCTAGGTCTACGCCAAAGTACAGCTTCAAAGGAGAGGGGAGTGACAAGTAATTATCCCTCCGATCCCAGACTAGGTGGGGAAAACTCAACAGGAACACTCCCGAAATTCAGGAAATGGGAAACCTCAGAAAAATGTCTGTTAAGAAACCGAGGAGGAGAAAATGGAGTTCCTATAGAAGGAGATGGCGGATTACCTGGTTCAGTAGTGGAAGGTTGTCCTTCAGAGGTCTTTCCTTTTCTGAGAACCACCTCTGGATTAGTTTTAGGTGTAGATAGAGGTAGTTGTGGATGGGACCACGTGTGTCTTCCTTTGAATGGAGTCACCAGGTGCACAGTAGTAATCTTCAAAGGCTCTGATACCTGATGCACCTTCAAAATCAGAGGCTCAATGTCGTTTAATCCCAGGGAAAATTTTCAACTTCGTCCCCAGCAACGGCGCCAGAAATGTTAGCATCAGAAGTCACTCCTGGATTGTCTACAGGAGTAGAGCCCAACGCCCATCAGTTTTATGTCACGATAGTTTTAATGGGTGATCAAATGGGTGGAGACTCGGGAAGATATCGCTCTAACTCAGGAACTGAGTCTGGTATGTAAGGAACAAAGGAGGTCTTGGTCTAACTTCAGTCAGTGAGTTGATTTAAAGATGAGCAGGTTGAAGACTTAGTGAGAGGGGTGAAAAAACTACCTCAAGAAATAGGCCTTTTAGCAGTTTGTAGAAGAAAAAATCTGAATGAAAGATCCTCTTGGTTCAGGGCTTCAAGAAACTAAAAGGGGGACTTGACTGGGCCCTCCAATTCAAAGTCGTTCAACGCTAAGAAAATCACAGGTACCGATTAGAAACAATGCAACCGTTATAGTGATCCAACCTACATCATCCTATAACAGTTACAACTCGACTGGATCCTCCAATTCCGAGTTGCTCTAACACAGTATAAACAAAGACGTGAAAGAAATTGACATTCATAAGGCAAGAAGTCTCAAGAGTCCATGCATAACTAGAATAACAGTGCTTCATTAAAGTTTTACAACCGGGATCCTTGCTCAACCATTGATGATTTACAAAATACAAAGACTGAGTCTATATACTCAGAAAAATTCACCTAACAGAGGCGTGCTCAGTCATCCAAGGCATGGTGTCCCTTCAGTCAAAATCGGACATATATTCTTCATCAAACTCCATCTTAGTTGCACATGGATCCTGCAAGGGGAGTAGTTGAGCCATTAAGTCCTGAGCTAGCGTGTGCAAACCTCTTCAGCTAGTCGAGGACTCGACATGGCATCTTTGAAAACAATCAGTACACAGGACCTTCTCGGGCAGACATCTTGCCAGAGCCTCCATACTTTATCCTTAATGAGTGAGGAGAGGTTTCAACCACCCCCTCTCACCTTCATTTACTCCAATCGAGAACTAGGAATGAGATTGTATCAGATGGCACCTGGAGATTATGATGATCTCTTCTGTGACTAAACCCGACACCTTTGGCCCCTCTTGCACAGCTCTTTTATTTCCCAAGTGACCATGGGATGTGACCTTGCGTTTACTCTCAAAGGCACTTTCGACGTTCGTGAATAGGAAGGAGTTGATCCTTGCTTATCACAGTTGCAATGAGAAAAACACCGAGATGGCTTAATTGGGCGCCATGCGTTTCTCTCAGATCTGACGGTCTCGAACTCACTTGGTGATACTGTGGGCCTGACTTTATGTGCTTTCGTTGCTTCGGGGTTCATGGCTTTGAGAAGTAGAATGACATGGAACCTTCACCCTTTGAGCTCCTGAATGTTGAAATGCCTACGCGACTAGATCTTGCGCCACACATCGTTTGGACGGACGGCTATTATCCATCTTGAATGCAATATGGGAGCTATCCATCACGCTAATCTCAATGCAACTCTTCTAACCATGATTTCCCTTCGACCGTCGATCTATCGCTATGGATGAATCCAGACCATCGATAATGTAATTTCGCCCGCTTACTTGCTTGGAAGCCTGAGACGAGATTTTTCTGTGCTGTGCTTGGGTGCTTCTTGTGCAACCTTCAGACCAGAATACTCTTGTGCCCAGGAAAAGAATTGCTACTAACACTCTAGTATGTGGAAACATGACCATAGAAGAATATGAGATTAGGTTTATGGAATTGGTCAAATATGTTTCATACATGGATAATGACCAATGACAAGCATAATGCTTTGTCTATGGGTTAAAACCTAAGATAAGGGATATGGTGCAGATGTGGAAACCATCTTCAGTAGTGGAAGTTGTGGAAAATGTGTGTTATGCGGAGGAACAGGTGAACTTAACCATAAGTATGAGACCAACCTTTCCACATCATCTTGGATTCATCGGGAAGGCCCTTAAGACATTTCCCAGGGGAGGGGGCTCAAGGCTACCGCCATATAGTAATCGAGTTTCACCAAGGATAGTAGCCACAAATATTTCAATGGCAGCAAGTGCAACATCCCACTCATCGCCAACGACGCAGGCAGGTCCACAACCATCTCATGGAGCAGCTAGTAGGGGTAGGGGTTTTGGGGAGGGAACTCATTTTAGAGACAGTCAAAGAACAATGTGCAAGTTCAATATCATGTTACCTATTGGGGATGTGGAGGACCCAATTACCATCGTGACTGCCCAAAGTTACAATCAGAATTTGTGCATAGAGAGGGAAAGGCCCCGATGGGAAGAGAAAGTGGCAGCCACCAGATTTACACAGTGGTTGATAATCGCCAGGAAGAACATCAATCCACAATGGTGGAGTCATCAAGTACACTAAATCATATCAATGTTAAGATTTTATTTGATTCTGGTGCAATAGATAGTTTCATTTCACCATCTGCATTAGAAAAGAGTGGGTTGGAAGCCTACGTGCACGATGACTTTAAACAAGTTGAGATGGCTTCGGGGGAAAAACAAGCAGTAGGACCTAGCATTGATAATTGTATAGTAGACCTGGGAGTGTGTACTACTAGGTTGAAGGTATACGACACTTCTCTCGTGACGTATGACCTAATCATTGGAATGGATTGGTTAGAATCCCATCGAGCTTTGGTAGATTGTTTTGCAAAAAGGGTGCTCTGTGTTGATGATGAAGGAAGGCCAATAGAGATCCAGGGTGTACAGAGAAAGGTTTCATTATGATTTATCTCAACTATGAAGGTTAAGAGATGCTTGAGGCAAGGGTGTCGAATTTATGTAGTGGAAGGAGTGAATGAAAGGAAGGGAACCTCCTTGGATCAGTACCTGGTATTGTCAGAATTTAAGGATGTTCTTTCGAACGAGTTACCAGGGTTACCTCCTGAGAGGTAGCTTGGTTTTACTATTGAGCTAAAACTTGGTGCAGAACCAATTTCCAAGACTCCGTATCGGATGACAGTGCTAGAACTTTATGAGTTTCAAATGCAGTTGAAAGAGTTACTGGACTTAGGGATGATAAGGCTCAGTGTCTCACCTTGGGGTGCACCGGTAATTTTTGTAAAGAAGAAGGATGGTTCCTTACAATTGTGCATAGATTATAGGGACTTGAACCATGCTACAGTGAAAAATAGGTAGCCAATGTCATGAATATATTACCTCTTTGATCAAATGAAAGGAGCAGCGGTATTCTCAAAGATTGATTTGCGATCAGAGTATCACCAGTTAAGGATTAAGGAAGGTGATATTCCTAAAACTACCTTTCGAACTCGGTTTGGGCATTACGAGTTTGTCATAGTACCTTTCAGATTGACCAATGCACCAACAATATTCATGAGCCTCATGAACGGATTATTCTAGAAGTACTTAGACCATTTTGTACAAGTCTTTCTAGATGACATCCTCATCTATTCCAAAAATGAAAGAGAGAATGAGGAACACTTACAAGTGGTGTTGTCCTGCTTTAGAGAGAACAAATTGTATGGGAATTTGTTGAAGTGTTCCTTCTTCCAGAAAGAGTTCCACTATTTAGGTCATATCATTTCCAATGAAGGAATCTCTATGGACCCAAAAAAGATAAAGGCCATTATGGAGTGGCCAGTGCTGAAAAATGCCCATGAGGTGAGAAGCTTCATGGGGCTAGTAGGTTATTATTGGAGATTTGTGGAAGGATTCTCTAAAATAGTGAAACCCATCACTACTTTGCAGTGCAAGGGGGTCAGGTATGAATGGATAGAAGAATGTGATAGTGCATTCATTGAGCTTAAGAGGTTACTAACTAGTGCGCCAATTCTACGAGTGTCGGATATGGAAAAGGAATTCACAGTATGCACAGATGCCTCAAAGCAAGGGTTGGGGGCCGTGCTAATGCAGAATGGACGAGTGACAGCTTATGCGTCATGGAATTTGAAGAAACACAAAGATATTTATGCTACTCATGATTTAGAGTTGGCAACTGTAATGTTAGCTCTAAAACTTTGGAGGCACTATCTTGTGGGGTGAAAATTTGAGCTCAAAACAGACCATCAAAGTTTAAAACATCTCTTCACTCAAAGGGATCTGAATTCCAGACAAAGGTGATGGAGTGAGTTTATGAGTGAGTATGATTTTGGTATTTCATACATCAACGGAAAGGAAAATGTGGTTGCATATGCCTTGAGTAGGAGACCACGTGTCTTCTCCTTGGTACCCTTAAAGGTCAATCTGAGGGAATGTTTGTTGACGCAAATCCAAGGACATGGTTGGTATTTAAAGGTTACTTCAAACCTCTAGAGTGGGAGGAAATTAAATACAAAGTATGAAGGATATAGTCTGGAAGCAGACGAACTATTGAAATATCGAGGAAGGATGTACATCCCTGAAAATGGGGATATTTGAAGCATCATACTAAAGGAATATTTTCTTTTGGGTAGTCATGAAGCGCGATGTAGTCCATTTCATCGCCAAATGCCTAGACTGTCAACAAGTGAAAGCCGACCACCATCACCCGGTAGGCCTCCTACAACTACATGATGTTCCTATGTCCAAGTGGGAAGTCATCTCTATGTATTTTGTAGTGGGGTTGTTGCTCACATCTCATAGACACAATGCCATTCTTGTGATAGTTGATAATGTTCGACAACACAGGTATTCCAGCAGAGGACGAACACCTTCAGTAACCACTCACATAACCAGATCAAAGATCAACACACCGATGTTTTCACGTGGTAAAACCCCTACGGGGAAACATCCACGGCCCCAGCCAACGCGGCC
>ML780525.1:269181-291952 GCA_009831015.1 Picea engelmannii | reverse complement strand
TGAGCTAGATAATTGTAATTAAAGGATTTCAAAAACTTTTGATTGGTTTATTTTCTTGTTGAATGGATTGGATGCATATGGAAATTACTATAGAGGTGATAGTTATTGATATTAGTACATGAACAAGACATGTATGTACCAGCTACACATGCATTTCTTGCACATGTACACTAGTATGTATGAGTTTCTTGGCTTACTTACTAATAATGTCAGTTATTTGTTAGGATTGTGTGAACCATGTTTCTTTTCCCTTGTATCATAAAATACTTTAACTTCAGGATGAAGTTTCTTGAATGGTGGGTGTATGTAACAACCGTAGTTAAATAGTTGCTTAAGGTTTATCAAGTATAGTTAATTAAATAATTAACTGTCCTAATGTGCATTAGTTAAATAATGATTATTTATTAATAATATTAATTAATTAATTAATTAATTAATTATTGTTTAATATATGTTGATTAATTAATTAATTGATTAATTAACACATTTAATGTTTGGGTAACAAATTAAAGGCTTAATAAATTTTAATTTATTATTAGAAAAAATTACGTATGAACGGATAAAGCATTGAATGGAGGGATAAGGTATTAAATGGAGGGATAAGGTGGGTGGCATTAAATGAAGGTAGGAGGCGGTGAATGGGAAGGAGGATATGAGGGGGCAGAGGCATTCGAGGGAGAGGACTTTTGGAAACTTTGGGGAAAGGAAGCTTTTTCTGAGATTAAGGACTGTGTTTTCTGGTTTGCATTTTTCTGGTTTGGAGTTTGGTGGACTGTTACAGGGGTGCATCAGTTGCTGGGAGTTTTGGGATCGAGGACTAGGAATCCTCATGGAATCCTGGAGCTAGGGAGTCAGACAGGCTCTATTCCTAGCTGGTAGGGAGGAAGGATTCGGTTCTGGGTAGAGTTTGGGTAGAGCAGTAGCGAGGACAGAAGAAGATTTGAGAAATAACATCAGACAGAGGTATGCATTTTCATGATTACGTTGTTTTATGTGGTTATCATTAAGGTGTTGAATATCTTGTGTTATTTGATTGTTATGTGATTTATTTTCATGCTATTAATAAATTTAATTTATGCTGAATAAATTATGGTTATATGTTGAAGATTAAATTGTACAGGATAACATTTATCTATTCTCTATTTTTAACTTGTGTTTTATAAGGCTTTGAGGGGAGGACCCTTACAATATGGAAGCATATACACAGAGATAAAACCACTCTCAAAACCACCTGTGGTGGTGAGAAAGGTGGAACGATATGGTCTATTCCTTTCCTCACACCGGCTACATTTTCTTTCATCATTTTTTAGTTATATAGAATGAATTAATATTTTTCATTGCAATGGGATAACAATTAAAGGGGATTCTATTGTTCTCTATTGTAAGGCCTGTAAATAAAGAGCCTCATAAAAATAAATATAAATACATAAATCCTTTCTAACCTACTTCTTTAATTATTGTTCCATCATAATAATTGACAGTTTAGCAACATACAATATACTAACATCAGTATAATAATTAATTGATGTATAATGATTAACAAAAGTATAATTATTAACAATAATATAATGATTAACAACAATATAATGATAACAACAATAAGAAAATGAATATGGTATTTACCTCAACCTGAAGATTAGTGTTTTATCCCTTTCCCTGTATGGTTGATGATGTTTTTTATGATACTCATCCTTCCCAAACTGATTATTAACCTCCCAACCAACTAGGAACAACCTCTCCGACTCCCTAGCTACAGGAATCTTTACGGTTTCCTAGCCCCTGAGCCCAAAATTCCCAGCAACAATTGTGCCCCTGTGAGAGTCCTCAAGAAAAATTGTTCTTTCCTCTCTTCCTCCTTCTTCCTCCCAAATTTTCTTACCTTCCCAAAAACCAAAATATCCCAAAAACAAAATATCCCCTTCCCAGAGTTCTCCCCTCTCCCTTATATTCCTCCCTCGCATCCATTTCTCCAACCGCCTTATCCCCCATTAATTCCTCAACCACCTTATCCCTCCCATTAATTACTTCATCCACCAATTTTAATAATATTATAACAAAGTCTCCATAAAGTTATTTTAATAATTAATTAAATTAATATTTATAATTCATGATAATTACATAGTTAATTAAGGTTCTCACATACACCCTCCCTTCAAGAAACTTCATCCCAAAGTTAGAGTAATTTACAATAAAAGGGTAATGACACAAGGTTCATACATCCACATCAAATAAACAACATTATCAGTAAACAAAAAAAGAAATTATACATATTAGTGTACATGTGCAAGAGATGCACGCGCAGCTAGGACATGCAAGGCTCACACATGTACTAATGACAATAATTATCACACATATAGTTATTCTTGTATGCATCCAGTCGAATCAACAATACCATTCATTTCGTAAAAGATAATAAACCAATTAAAATGTTTACAAAAACGTTCAATTACAATAATTTAGCACAACAATATTCATTTAGACAATTGTAGTTTAGTTAAGTAATTATAAATATACATATATACATATTTTCTTTTCAAAAGGGGAAAACAATAAATTCCACTATAAGGCAAATTCCCCATACACTCTCAACTATTTCTATTCATCCTTTCCCCCTAAATTACTTATGTATTCCATCCCTATCCTTCCTCTACTGGACTATCTTGGAGCATAAACTATATTGACCTAACTCCAAATAGAACACGTAAGCGCAAGTGTCACTCTCTTGACCAAGATTCCCCAATAGGAAATTGACAATCATCATCACACATCTATGGGAGCGTGAGCTAACATCATCCTCCCATGACTCCAAGTTTCAGAGGATACACGGTGGGAAATTCTTCCAGCCCTCCTAATAGGACTAGGGTCCACACCCTACCATGGAATATACAATGGCACTATGTTGCTGGGAATTTTGTCATCATATATTCAGTTTTAGGCAGTCTCACCACTTGAAAACCAACACTGGTCCATATATCATAGAAAAACATTTGAAGCAACATAATTTCACATACAAAGATTCATACCATATTGTTTCTCGGTCGGTTTTCATTACATCAACTTTTATTATCCATATCATTTGAGTATTTCATAGACCATGGACCTGCAAATTAGTCTATAACACAAACTCATACATATCTATCCATTATCATCATGTAAATGCATTCAACCATAATCTAAATTCAGTATCCATGTACCAACAACTTTAAATGTCAAAATTTTCAAGTTAGAAATAGATTGCATATTATCCCCATAATTCAATTAACGTTAACCATTCATAGAATTGACATTCACATAATAGATTTCATCATATACATCATCATTCAAATAACATTAAACCTTCATAGAATTTTCATTCACATAATCGATTACATCATATCCATCATTATTCAAATAACGTTAAACATTCATAGAATTGTCATTCACATAATCGATTGCATAATATCCATCATCATTTGAATAATGTTAAACATTCATAGAATTGACATTCACGTAGGTTCATACGTCTTAACAGTTCAAGTCTATCATTAATAGTTTCACAGTGAATAGAAAATAAATGTGACTAGGCCTTAGGTAATTCTAGTTGTCTATGTCAAAAGGTGGAATTACATACACCCAACCTTTGAGAAACATTTTCTCGAGGTGGTTAAAAATGTGAGGGGTGATCTCGTCATAATGTTTCAGCATCCTCCCAAGTCGGAGATCTTGGGCTATACTTGTCCCACTGGACCTTAACTTGGTCTACTAGATGGTTCCTAAGCTATTGGACCCTACGGTCTAGTATGTGTAACGGTTCTACCGTGAGGGTTCCCCCGTCCGATACCTACACTTCCTTCCAATTTAGTTTATGATATTTGTCAACAACATAATGATGTATAACAAAAAATGAAAAACACTGTCAGTTTTATGCAAGTGGGGTGGTAGTACTAGATGATAGGCAACATGTCCAATTTTCTCTTAGATTTTGAACAATCCTATAAATCGAGGCGATAATTTTTTCCTCTTCCCGAACTGAATGGTACTCTTAATATGCATGATACGAATGAAAAATTGATCTCCCACTTTATAACTTTGTTCATTCCTATGTGCATCAACATAACTTTTATGTCTATCCTTTGATTCGTTTAGTTTCTGCCTAATCTGAATCACTTGTTCCTCCACATATTGAATCAATTCTCGCCCAACTATCACTCAGTCTTCTAACCTTTCCCAACTCAATTGTGTTATGCATGGCCTTCCATACAAATCTTTGTATGGTGGCATTGCAATGGATCTATGAAATTTTTTATTGTAGGAGAACTCTACCAAAGGTAGGTACTTCACCTAATGGGTTTGATTATACATAACATACATCCTAATCATGTCTTCCATAACATGGTTTACTCTCTCAGTTTTTTCATATGTTTCAGGATGATAAGTTGTGCTTAAGTTCAACTGACTCCCCAACGCTAACTGCAAACTTGTCCAAAACCTAGAAGTGAATCTGGAGTCCCTATCTGAAAGTATCTTCTTGGGTATCCTGTGAAAATGGATGACCTCACTATCAAACATATGTGCCACATCAGTGACATCGTAAGTGTCTCTAACCATAATAAAATGAGTACTCTTGGTCAAATTATCAACTATCACAAGAATGGCATTATGTCTATGCTATGTGAGTGACAATCCCACAACAAAATCCATAGAAATGATTTCCCACTTAGACATAGGGACATCATGCAGTTGTAGGAGACCTGTCAAGTGGTGGTGGTAGACTTTCACTTGTTGACACTTGGATATTGGTGAAAAAATGGACTACATCATGCTTCATGCCTACCTAGAAGAAAATCTTCGTCATGTCTGCGTACATTTTCTTCACACTAGGATCCGCACAATAAACAACTCTATGGGCTTCCTTCATTATGATGCTTTGAATATCCCCACCTTCAGGGATGTACATCCTTCCTTCATATCTTAATAGTCCATATTCTTCTATCCTTCATACTTTGGATCTAATTGCCTCCTACTCTGGAGGGTTGAAGTAACCTTTAAATACCAACTATCTCCAAGGAGTTGCATCAACACACACTCTGTGAGATTAAATTTTAAGGGTACCAAAGAGAAGACATGTGGTCTCCTACTCAAGGAATCCATGACCACATTCTCCTTTCCCTTGATATATGAAATCCAAAATCGTACTCACTCATAAACTCACTCCATCGCCTCTACCTGGCATTGAGATCCCTTTGAGTGAAGAGATGTTTTAAACTTTCATGGTCCATTTTGAGCTCAAAATTCCACCCCACTAGAGAGTGCCTCCAAATTTTCATAGCTAGCATTACAAATGCCAATTCTAATTCATGAGTAGCATAAATCTCCTCATGTTTCTTCAACTTCCTTGACACATACGCTACCAATCCTCCATCCCGCATTAGCATGACCCCCAACCCTTGCTTTGAGGAATCCATGCAGACCAAGAAGTATTTTTCCATAACCGACACTCGCAGAATTGGTGCACTGGTTAGTAATATCTTAAGATCTATGAATTCACTATCACATTCTTCTGTCCATTCAGACATGACCCCCTTGCGCTACATAGTTGTGATGGGTTTCGCTATTTTAGATAACCCTTCCACAAATCTCTGGTAATAACCTGCTAGCCCCATGAAGCTTCTGACCTCATGAGCATTTTTTGGCACTGGCCATTCCATAATGTCCTTTACCTTTTCTGGTTCCAGAAATATCCCCCCCCCCATAAATGATATGACCTAAATAGTGAATTTATTTAAGGAAGAAAGAATGATTCAAAAAATTTCCATACAATTTGTTCTCTCTAAGGCAGGACAACACCACTTGCAAGTGTTCCTCATGTTCTCTTTCGTTCTTGGAATAGATGAGGATATCATCTATAAAGACTTGTACAAAGAGATCTAAGTAATTCCATAATACACCATCCATGAGGCTCATGAATACTACTGGCGCATTGGTTAAACCAAAAGGTACTACAACAAATTCATAATGCCCAAACAAAGTTATAAATGGAGTTTTAGGAATATTGTGTTCCTTAATCCTTAACTAGTGATACCCTGATTGCAAATAAATTTTTGAGAACTCCATTGCTCCCTTCATTTGATCAAATAAATCATCTATCTATGGCATTAGGTACCTATTTTTTACTGTATCACGGTTCAAGTACCTGTAATATATACACAGTCGTAAGGAACCATCCTTCTTTGATCTAAAAATGAAGAAGACTTGTAATCTTGAAAATATTTGCAAGTTAAATTTTATGTGTTAAAAGAAAATGGATCAACTTTGCAACACATAATTAATAGGATTTACTCATTCAAGATTCATATAAATAGCAGCATAATCAATGGACATAGACACATAACACAACAAATGATAAAGGAGTTCACCCCTCTCTTCGGCTACATCTCCTGGTCCAGCTTCCAATGGATCATTAGTATTATTTGATCAAAGTATAAAAAAAATGTGCTTTATAATGCTCAAAATGACCAATAGACTGCTCCAATGGCTTCAAAACATCCAAAAACCCCTAGCTGGGCTTTTTCGACAACTCGTTTGGCCAAAAAATGAAGAAGATAGACTTCCTTGAAATCTCACCTTCAAGCTTGTTGTCTCTGAAACTACAAAATGCACCTCCTCTGGCTCAACCTAGCCCACACACAATTTAAAGCGTGAAAACCTGGAACCGGGCGCAACCGCACCACTGGCCCAAACTGTCAAACTGTTTACATGCTGGCCCTAACTACCAAGGGCCGTGGGCACATGGCAGTCATACAATCGCGCCAACACACAAGAGGGCTAATGGTTATTTAACCGTTGGAACCATATGTTAAAACCCACATGCATTGGTACAATGGTCACTTAGTAAATTGCATGCACATATATCAAATGGTTACAATATATGGTTTACAATATATGGTTACGGTGGTAACCACCGTAGCGCTGGTCGCATATAACATAACACATGACCATGGGTCGGGGCTTAGCCCCGGCCCGGTCCACGCCCATATATGCAATAGAAAAATGTTAAATACAATGTTTAAAACATATATAACAAGGATAATATGTGGGCGCATTGGTTGGGCGGCTTTTTCCAAAGCTTTACCCTCCTTCGGAGGTCACGGGGTCGACTCCTACTGAGTGCAAAGGTTTTAACAAATAAACAAGTGACACATGGCAGCCTATGATTGTGCCACGTGTTGCATTCCCATTCACTGTCAACAAAACACACAATATGCCAACTATCTGCCATGTCATCCATACGGTCTTCCACGTCATCCGTATCCCAAATTGGACTTGTACAATTAGCATCCCTTTTTTGCCAGTTTTCCATTTTGAACAAAACACGATATCTCTCTCTCCTGACATCCATTTGAACCCAAACAAGTTGCATTGGGTTTACAACGACGAGGCCTACACTCTCGTCCGATTTGACGTAATTCTGAAAACTTTGAATTTTTGAGCAAAATTTGATCCCCTAATCACACCTCCCCATTGGAAAGCTTTTGGACCTCCAAAAGACTATATCCAGTCTATGTGAAGATGAGGGTATAGTTCCCTCACCCTTCCAACCTCAATCCACTTGGATTTTCTTGGATTTGTACCTTTAAGACCAACTTGAAGATACTCCACATTTCCTCATTTTGAAGTTCACATTCTCCTGTCAAGGATGGTGTCTTCATGCAGTTCCGTAAGATATTCTGGGGAAAAATCATCTATAGAAGGAATCTGAACATGCTCTCCATGATCATCAATCAACAGAGGCTCATACAATTTCAAATTCTCAACATTAACAACTACATACATTTTCATATAAGGAGGTAAATCTAAACGAAAGGCATTGTTACCAATCTTGTCGATAATCTTGAAAGGACCATATCGAATCGGTTTCAATTTTTTACCTTCTCCTTTAAGTCTCTCCTTACTGATGTAAATCCAAACTTCATCTCCAACTTGGAAACTGTGATCAACACGATGCTTGTCATGTCTCGTCTTGTACTTGGCTTGACTCTTTTCCAACTGCTCTTGCACCACTTGATGTATCGACTGAATTTGTTCAATGAACTTTTCTTCCCTATCAATGTCATATTTACCATCGATAGAAATATCCTTCCCAAAGATAAAATCTAAAGGAGATTTGGGCAAATAGCCAAAACATGCTTCAAATGGCGACATTTGAGTCGAAGAGTTCTTAGCTCGATTGTAAGCATGTTGAATGTAGTGTAAATGCTCATCCCGAAGTGTAGGATGCTTGTTGCAATAAGCACGAAGAATATGAACCATTGTTTGATTTACCACCTCTGTCTGACCATCTGTTTGTAGATGAAAAGTTGTGCTCTTTTTAAGTTTGGTGTCCATGAGTGCCCATAAACTCGTCCAAAAACTTCCAACAAATCGAGAATCCCGATCAGAAATAATGGATTTTGGCAATCCAAAATGTACCCAAACATTTTGAAAGAACATTTGTGCCATTTTTTCAGCTATAACCTGCTTTGTACAAGGCATCAAAATACACATTTTGCTAAAATGATCAACCACAACATAAAGATAATCATGATTTCGTCTAGACATAGGTAAACCACCTACAAAATCCATGGAAATGCTTTCCCAAGGTCGAGAAGGAACAAGAAGTGGAGTATACAAAACCAACTTTCGATTACTAGGTTTACTTGTGGCACATAACGAACATCCTCAAACATATCTTGAAACACTTTCATTCATTTTAGGCCAGTAGCAATATCTTTGCAAATTAGTCACTGTCTTGCCTACACCAAAATGACTAGCAATAAGAGAAGAATGTGCTTCTCTTATAATGTTGATTATTTCCCCCTGTGGAATACACAACTTGCCAAGATGATACAAAATATTATCATGCACATGGTAATCCAATTCTTCAACATGGTTAGAGTGGCACAAAGTTTCATATACTTTTTTGAAATCAGTATCCAAAGCATATTGTTCAACATAAGTTTCATGCATGATAGGACTATGCTTAAGAATAATTGAAGCACTAATAATAGGTATTGAAAGCATATCAGTGACTTTGTTATAAACTCCCTTCTTATACCTGATGACCAAGTGAAACTGTTGAAGAAAACCCATCCTTCTGAAATGCCTAGCTTGTTGTAGCTTTGTCTGTGATTGTAAGTATTGCAATGGTTGATGATCAGTGTGAATAATGGTTTCTTTCCCCAACAAATAATGTTTCCATTTTTTCACACTTTGTACCAATGCATACAATTCCTTATCATAAGTAGGATAGTTAATCACGACACCATTAAAAGTCTCAGAATGAAAACAAATAGGCTTACCATGTTGTAGCAAAATTGCTCCCATTGCATAATTTCTTGCATCTTTTTGGATTTCAAAAGGTTTTCTTAAATTTGGAAGTGCAAGAACAGGCGCTGAACTGATCTTTTCCTTAAAAATATCAAAATCTTTTGTTTCTTTCCTCCCCATTGAAAAACTTGCTTGACACTTGTCATTGTATGTAATGGAGCTGCAATGGAAGAAAAGTTAGCAATAAACTTCCTCCAATATTGGGATGCTCCCCAAAAAATTCTCACCTCTGTCACATTGCTGGGCTTGGGCCATTCCAAAATGACTTTGACCTTAGAGGGATCAATCTTTAATTCACCTCCACCAACAATATGCCCTAAGTAAATAAGTGAAGTATTTCCAAATTCACATTTGGACAACTTCAAAAACAAATTTTCTTTTCTCAAAACATCCAGAACTTATTTCACATGTTCAACATGCTCTTCACGAGATTTGCTAAATATCAAAATATCATCCAAGTAGACAATAACACAATCATCCAGAAAATGCGTTAATACATCATTCATAACTCTCATGAAAGTAGAAGGTGAATTACAAAGTCCAAAAGGCATTACCATCCATTCAAACAAACCTTGCTTAGTTTTAAAATTTGTCCTCCATGTGTCTCCCTCGGCAATTCTGATCTGATGATATCCGCTTCTTAAGTCTAACTTAGTAAAATATTTAGCATCTTTTAATTGATCAAGCAAATCATCGATTCTAGGAAGAGGATAATGATTCTTAACTGTAATTTTGTTCAAATCCCTGAAATCAACACACATATGCCACGTACCATCTTTCTTTGGCACTAACATAATTGGAGATCCACATGGCGATGAGCTTGGTACAATAACCCCTTTGTCGAGCCAATCTTGGATTTGCTTTTTAATCTCAGCATTTTCCATATCTGACATTCTGTACATACCAATGTTTGGAAGAGGACAATCTTGCTGCAATTGAATTTCATGTTGGATTCCCCTTCTCGGAGGTAACCCCTTTGGTTCTTTAAACATTTCATCATATTGATTAACAACCTCATATAAATCGGTTTTCAACTTTGTATCACAACCTTGAAATGCTTCATTTTCAATATCATCTTTGGGTTTAATCATTAAGAGAACAAAATTCTTACTAGCATTGACTAATCTCTTCATTTGTCCCGCATTTAAAAGTGATAAATTCATCTTCTTTGTATGGGTTCTAACAATGAACTCTACTCCATTCTTAAACAAATGATAGTTATTCTCATGACGATGAAAAACAACTTTCCTATCATACAAATATGGGCTTCCCAACACAATACCACAAATATCCAATGGAATAACATCAAGCTCTACCTCATCAACGAAATTTGTAGTGATAGCAAACCTAAGTTTACACCTTCTTGTTACTTGTAACTTAGCATTATCACATATCCAACAAAGAGGGTATAGCTTAGGATGTGGAATTGTTTCCAACTTTAATTTCTTAACAATTTCTTCAGAAATAAGGTTTGCTTGAGATCTAGTATCAAATAGAGTATCTATCTTAGTATGCTTTGAAACAACCCTTATGTGAAAAAGTTAAATTCTCTCTTTTTCTTGTCGAGTTACATTGATATTATTGTTACTTGAAGAACTAGTACTTGCAATAGAACCATTACCTTGATAACCCATAGTTGTGATCTTTGTTTCATCAGCCGAATCAGAACCTAAATCATGTGGAATGGTTGCAACAGTCTTTGACTTCCCTTTGTTGTTGCCGAACTTTTTGGGTCTTCTTTCAGGATGAAGTTTCCAACAATGGTCTTCATCATGGCCATCTTTTGAACAATGTTTACATGTGAATTTTTCTCCCTCTTTCTTAAAAACAACATTCTTTTTTCTATTGCCCTTGAAATTCTTCTTTCCTTTATCTCCATGGATGAAAGTCTTCTTGTTACCCTCATGAGTGTCGTTCCTTCCTCTTGCTTCCAAATGATTAGCTTGAACAAAAACTTCATCTATATTTGAAGGATTAAACATGAGTATAGTATGTCTCAAATAACTATGCAAAGCTCCAATGTATTTGAATAAAGTTTCTTGAGAAGACAAATCTACTCCCAAAACCAAATATCTTTTCCTAAATTCTTGAGTAAAGATTTGTACATTTTGTCCTTTAGCTTGTCTAAAATTTTGGCAATCCATAGTAGCCTTTTGCTTATATGCCAATGGGTAAAATTGTCTTTTAATTGCAACAATAAAATCATTCCAAGAGGTTAAAATTTTACCATTCTTTTTCATGTCCTCCTGAGTCTTGGATTCCCACCAAATGAGTGTTGCACTATCCAATATTAAAGAAGCAAGTTGAATTTTGGTTTCATCATCTTGAATTTTTCGTATTCTACAATATACCTCAATCTAGCGTATCCAATTATCTAATTTCTCAGCATTAACTTCTCCATTGTATATTGACAATTCAAATTTAATATCAAGCTTTAATGAAGGAATTTGCGATGGAGTTTTACCATGTCCCTTTGGAGAATTCGAAAGAGGTCTTGAACTGGTAGAAGAAGAAGAAGAAGAAGAAGGAGGAGGAGGAGGAGGAGGAGGAGGAGAGGGTGGTGGAGAGGCACCATTCCCTCCATTTCCGTTTGGATTTTTATCACCACTGTCTCCCTTATTCTTTGAAGGGTTGGAGCCTTCATTTTGCAACCTTGTATTCCTTTCGATCAAGATCTTCATCATCTCTATCATTTCCATGACAACCTTTCTGATATCTTTATCTTCTGCAGGAACATGTTCATGACTCTCTTCATGAGCCATACTTGGTGAATGCCTCCTTGAAACTTGCGGTGATGAAATATGTTTCCTCCTTGAAGGATGTGAACTTGGCTCTACAAGTTGACCTTATCCTCTTGTGAGTTTTGACCTTGTGAGCATCAGAAAACAAGACACTTGAAAATAATCAAGTCTTCAAAAACCTATGGCTCTAATACCAACTTGATCTAAAAATGAAGAAGACTTGTAATCTTGAAAATATTTGCAAGTTAAATTTTATGTGTTAAAAGCAAATGGATCAACTTTGAAACACATCATTAATAGGATTTACTCATTCAATATGCATATAAACAACAACATAATCAATTAACATAGACACATAACACAACAAATGATAAAGGAGTTCACCCCTCTCTTGGGTTATATCTCCTGGTCTAGCTTCCAATGGATCATTAGTATTATTTTCTCAAAGTGTTCAAAAAACATGCTTTACAATGCTCTAAATGACCAATAGACTCCTCCAATGGCTTCAGAACATCCAAAAACCCCTAGCTGGGCTTTTTCGGCACCTCGTTTGGCCAAAAAATGAAGAAGATAGATTTCCTTGAAATCTCCCCTTCAAGTTTGTTGTCTCTGCAACTACAAAATGCACCTCCTTTGGCTCAACCTAGCCCACACACAATTTAAAGCATGAAAACCTGGAACTAAATGTAACCGCACCACTGGCCCAAACTATCAAACCGTTTACACACTGGCCCTAACTACCAAGGCCCGTGGGCACATGGCAGTCATACGACCGTGCCAACACACAACAGGGCTAATGGTTATATAACCATTGGAACCGTATGTTAAAACCCACACGCATTGGTACAGTGGTCACATAGTAAACCGTGCGCACATATATCAAATGGTTACAATATATGGTTACGGTGGTAACCACCGTAGCGCTGGTTGCATATAACATAACACATGACCATGGGTCGGGGCTTAGCCCCAGCCCGGTCCACACACATATATACAATATAACACTGTTAAATACAAGGTTTAAAACATATATAACAAGGAACATACGTGGGTGCATTGGTTGGGTGGCCTTTCCCAAAGCTTTACCCTGCCCCAGAGGTCACGGGGTCGACTCCTGTTGAGTGCAAAGGTTTTAAGAAATAAACAAGTGACACATGGAAACATATGATTGGGCCACATGTCGCATTCCCATTAGCTGCCAACAAAACATGCCATATGCCAACTATCTGTCACATTAGCATACGATCTTCCGCATCATCTATACAATCTGCCACGTCATCCGTACGGACTGTACGGACTTGTACAGTCAGCATCCATTTTTTGCTTGTTTGCCATTTTGAACAGAACACGATATCTCTCGCTTCCAACGTCCATTTGAACCCAAACGAGTTGCGTTGGGTTCGCAATGACAAGGCCTATTCTCTCATATGATTTGAAGTGATTCTGAACACTTTGAATTTTTGAGCAAAATTTGATCCCCTGATCATTCTTCCTCAAAAAAATTATTGGTGCACCCCAAGGTCAGGCACTAGGCCTTATTATCCCTAAGTCGAATAGTTCTTTCAACTGCATATTCAACTCACAAAGTTCTAAAGCTGTCATCCTATACAGAGTCTTGGAAATTGGCTCTACACCAGGTTTTAGCTCAATGGTAAATTCAAGCTCGCTCTCAGGAGGTAACCTTGGAAACTCTTTCGGAAAAACATTCTTAAACTTTGAAAATACTGGGCACTGATCCAAGGAGGGTCCTATCCTTTCATTGAATGCTTCCACTACATATCATTGACACCCTTTCCTCATGCAACGTTTAGCCTTCATGGTAGAGATGAAGCGTAGAGACACCTTCCTCCATACACCATGGATCTCTATTGGCCTTCCTTCATGGTCAACACAAAGCACCCTTTTTGCGAAACAATCTACCATAGCTCTATGGGTTTCTAACCAATCCATTCTAATGATTAGGTTGTAAGTTCTTAGAGAGGTGATGTACACCTTCAACCTACTATTACACACTCCCAAGTCTACTAGACAATTATCAACGATAGGTCCTACCATTTGTTTTTCCCCCGAAGCAATCTCGACTTGTTTAAATTCATTGTGCTCGTAGGCTACCAACGCACACTTTTCTAATGCGGATGATGAAATGAAACTATATGTAGCACCATAATCAAATACAATTTTAACATTCACATGACTTAGCATACCGGACGAATCCACCATCGTGGATTGATGTTCTTCCTGGTGATTATTACTGCTACATAAATCTGGTGGATACTACATTCAATTCCCATCGAGGCCTTTCCTTCTCTATGCACAAATCCTTCTTGCAACTCTAGGTAGTCACATTGGTAATGGGGTCCTCCACACCCCCAACACGTAACATGAGATGGAACCTGCACGCTGCCCTGTGACAGTCTCTGAAATGAGTTCCTTCCCCTGGAGCCCTTGCCCTTACTTGCTTCTCCCTAAGAAGGTCATGGACCTGCCTATGTCATTGTTGATTATTGGGATGTTGCACCCGTTGTCATTGAGATACCTGTAGCAACTTCCGTAGGTGTGACTCTATTACCATAAGGAGGAAACCTAGAGCTCCCTCCCCTAGAGAAGGTCCTAGGGGCCTTCTCCAAGAATCTAGGATGTTGTGGAAAGGTCGATCTCATACCTTTGTTTAATCTCATATGCTCCTCTGCATAACGTGCATTTTCAACTCCTTCCGCTACTGACGATAGTTTCCAAATCTGCACCATGGCCCTTATCTTAGGGTTTAACCCATACACAAAACTTTCTGCCTATGATTGATCGGTATCCATGTATGAGACATATTTTACCAACTACATGAACCTGATCTAGTACTCTTCCATGGTCCAGTTTCCCTGAACTAGATCATGAAATGCTCCCACCTGTTGTTCCTCGTAGTAAGACAACAAATATTTCCTCTGGAACCTTTCCTTAAAAATTTCCCATGAGACAGTCTCTGGGGTGAGGTGCAACTGCTTCTCCCAGATACCCCACCAATTCAAGGCTCTGTCCCTCAATTGAAAGATCACTATTTTCTCCTTTGATGTGGAAGCATACTCTCTTAAGGTGAAACATCACCTCATTCCTTCCAAAAATGTCTCCACGCGTTCACTTGCAGGACCCCCAATAAACTCTGGAAGTTTGATCTTTTGTAGTTCTCTGGTGATGTCCCTGGGTAGAGGCCCTCCCTCTGAGTCCCTCGACGCTTCAGGGTTACCCACTCCAAATGGTGGGGGTTCCACTTCGACATCTGATGAATGATGCCCCTTTAAAGTCACATTAATAGCCTCCAAAGAGCACAAAATGAGGGCTAATTCAGGCGAAGGTGGTGGCATCGCCGACATTGGCGATCCTTGCGACGATGCCCCTCTGCCTTGATTTCACCGAGTCCTAACTATATTGAATAATTAAATTTGCATCAAACCAAATTTTTGTCACGGAAGAGTCTAAGGCATTTCAAATTCACTGAACTTATACTTGTAAACATAGGGTTAGGCGTAAGTTTTTTTTTTACTTGTCTGTAAAGAGACATTACTCTCTTTAGTGTAAGTGGCTGAAGATTGGTAACTTTGTTTAGATAAGTTTCTAACTCCCTTCCCTTGCCAACTATGTTAGCACTATGAGGTACCTGGCAATAAATGTCACTTACCCCCTTAAGCCTTTATAGTTTTGAAAACTAATTAAAGTGTTTTGAATACAATGTTGATTAATTATTATAACCCCATAACCTAGACTTAAACTTTAAACTAAGTTTCAATAGTCTTAATCAACACATTTAATCTAATCCATAAAATTAATATTATTATTAGTATCATAATTAAGTACATATTAACATTAATTAATCACTTAATTAATTAATTAATCACTCTAATTATTTAATCACTTTAGTTTTATTTTAGTCATTTTTTAGTTTTAATAACAATAGTTGAGTTTTATTATTAAATAACTAAAATTTTGAAATAATTTAACACGATTAAAATTTAAAATAAATTAAAACAATTAAAATTTAAAAGAATGTTTAAAATAATTAAAAAAAATAATAATAATAATTAAAAGAAAATCAAAATTTTAAAATAATTTACAATAATTAGAGTCAGGCATCGTGGGTCCTCACATCAAGCCCACATGCCCCCCTCGCCCCACTCTCATTAGTTAAACCCTACACCTAGACTCTTGCTCACACAATGTTCCTTCCTCTGCCGCCTCTCCCACTCTGCANGGCAGTAATGCAATGAGCACCACATGTTATTGATTTCACATGCTATCGTGGGCTTGATAGAGCAGAGAACTGTAGCAAGGGGTTGGGATTTCGGTACTTGGTTCGGGATTGGAGGAACCAACATGCACCTTCCTCCAAGGCGGCTCCACTGGACGTGTCGTGCATACAATGCCCCCTTGTGGCCCCTTCCTGTGATGGTTTGGAACTAGATGGCTCAGGTGATGACTTTGTGGTGAGTTACATGCTGTGTTGGGTGCTTGGTCATTGAGGAAAGAAGTGTCCCTCATGGGCTTGCGTGGTTTGGCGTGGCTACATTTCACAGTGGCTCCTTTATATTTCATCCTTCAGATCCAACGTACATAGACTAAATATGTGTTGGTTGAGTAGAGTTTAACTTATGATTGTTGTGTTCATGGCTTCAGACCATAGCCTGTTCCCTCATTACAAATCGAAGCACCTTGGAACTTGATTTTTATAGGTCTTTCTTATTATATGATATGCATTATATGCACTTTTTAATGCATTTTATTTTATAATAATTTCCCTGTCAAGTACTTGATAGGCTCGATGTTTAGTTGTTTTTATTTTTAATCAGGTGCTAATAGCTATTTCTTGTGAATCTACCTTAGATGCCTCAGATTGTGAATCTCTTTGTATATTCAAACTAATTTGTTGATATGTGGTGTGATCTAAGCTCGATCCTTGTGGGCTCCCTCCTTGGCACTTAATACTTGGACTCAGATTTATATGTGACTTTATTTCGATGATGAATTGACTTGGATATTTGGTTGCAGCTTGGGGTTTGAATAATAAAACCCAATAACTTTTATTATCCATATATTTTTTCTTTATACTTCTATATATTTCAATATATGTCTATTTATTTATAACAAGTGTTAAAATTTGTTGTTTTTTGTCCTTGGCTTCTAGGTTGAATGGAGCTCGAGCTTGGCCCTCAGGCCCAGATTTATATATACATTTTTTTTACACTCCTTATATATATTTTCCATATATATATTATTTATATATATATGTCTAATTATTTCGATTTATATATCTCCTTTCAAGAATTTCACTTGTACAGGTAACCGATTTCATGAAATGTTCATAGACATTTCATGGTTATTTTCATGATGTCTCTCCATTTCAGTCTTCTGTGTAGTCTCTTATATATATATATATATATATATATATATATATATATATATATATATATATATATATATATATATATTTCTGGGTTATTTCTCGTTATTTACTAGTTGTGATTAAAGGGTTTCAAGGCTGCATATCCATGTTTTTCTGGGTTGTTTATAGAACAAATAACATAATATGTCAGTTATGAGGATGGATAATCTCTAGGTTTCAGTTTTGAAACCTAGCTCTTATACCAACTGTAAGACCTGTAAATACAGAGCCTCATAAAAATAAATATAAATACAGAAAGTCTTTCTAACCTACTTCTTTAATTATTGTTCCATCATAATAATTGACAGTTTAGCAACATACTAATAGTATACTAACAACAGTATAATGATACTAATTTGGATGAAATCCCAATTTTTTGTTACTTAAATTACATTGTTATTTAAATTGCATTGTTATTTAAATTGCATTTTTAATGTATACATGGATTCAATCTCTTGAAAAATATCTATACAACTTGAATTATAGAAACTTAGCCACTTAAATCAATAGATTCAACAATTGCTCACCAGATTTCATTTCAAACAAATTAAACAAAAAAAAACTATAAAATTTGAGTGTTCAGAGCATTGAAGTTTCTACAGGTATCCATTGTTGCAACAAATCATGACAAAAAAGACTATACATGGCCCATTCATATCGGATACAAATTTAGTTGACCTTGCTCGCAAAGTTCGTAGCTTCATGTCAAGTTATGTTCCCACCATAGCCTATAGTGGTTGAGGCATCAAAACTATATCTATCTTTGTCCATGCGGTAATCCACCACTTTCACTAGAATGGATGGCCAAAAACTTTTAGTTGCGACTAGACGCCCAAGCACTACCTTTGTGGATTTTGTAGGATCTGATTCCCCTTTACCTAGAGGAGGAGCATCAAAATAAAGTACATCAAAATTGAGATCTTCATTGCCCTTCAAGAGGTCTGTAGTCCTTCATAGAAGGGTTTAAAATTATTTTCAATGCAAATAAAAATTAACATTAAAAAACACTTGTCCAATTTGAAATAGAAAATATTTCATATTTTTTCATTTGAAGGATAGGGGAAAATTTATTAATATTTTCATTTTTCATTGTTTTTATGGGTTGGAAATTTCATTAATATGTTCTACTTTTTATTTTTTTATTGTTTTTATAAGTTTTTTCCTTTATTAGTCATTTTCCCCTATATCTTAGTAATAAAAAAAGAACGTTAACAATCTTTTTCTGTATATCTTAGTAATAAAAAATAATAATGTTACCAATTTTTCATGTGTCAAGTGAGTTCAAAAAAAGAATTGTTATAATTTTTCTACAATACAATCACATTTTTATGGAGCTCATGCATGCATGGATATTCTATTTATTAAACCCACATAGATGAAAAATCAAATGGTGAATTCTCTAAACATTATCAACGAGTGTTGTGAATTTGAAGTGAATTCTCTAAACACCAACAACAAGGAGCGTTGTGAACTTGAAGTTGGGAGATATATTACTACACACTATAAGTCAATTTCTTTTGTCAAGAAAACCCTTCCCAAGTTTTCTATCTTTGTTATGTTGTAGGTTTATCTTTGTTCTAATGTAGGTGTAGAATTTTAGAACAAGGTGATTATTTTCTATGAGGATTTGTGTTAATTTCTTTTATTGTTTTTTTAAATGAGAAAATCCCTAATTCTGCCTATGTAAGAATTATCTTAAATAGCGACAAACCCTTGGATTTGGACATCCTCTATCAATGACAATGATTTATTTCAGTAAGACCTAAAAAACCCCACTAAGTTCCTATGCCTTTACCATTACTTCGTATATTGATTTTTCTTGTAGACCATGTTCATCCAATTGATTTGATATGGTCCAGGCTCAAGGTCGTTCTTCACATAAAGGATATTTATTATTTACAAATGCCTAATCTGCCTAATTTATGGCCACTTATGGAGAATCTAGCGGGGTCATTTTTTATTCACAATATTGTTGCTTTTGCATTATGGTCGTGTGTTAGTGTTTTATTTTAATTAATTGCTAATATTTATAACTTGTATATTAATATGTTTATTTTAGTTTTAGTTGATTATTAATTATGTTTTTAGTTTAGTATTAATTTATATTTCTTTTAATTTTAGTTAATTAATTATATAATTATATAATTTATTTTAATTTATTTTATATCATTATGTTTTTTATTTTAAATTAATTTATTTTATAATTATCATCATGTATGAGTGTTTTATTTTAATTAATTGCTAATATTTGTAGCTTGTATATCAATATTTTAGTTTTAGTTGATTATTAATTATGTTTTTAGTTTTAGTATTAATTTATATTTCTTTTAATTTTAGTTAATTAATTATATAGCAATAAAATTTATTTTAAATTCCCCAAAGTGTTTGTCCATTTTAGATGTGTTTTTTAATGCGAAAATAGAGTTGTGAATGGCCTCTCACTCTACTTATTTCTTCTCCACAATATCATCCAACACCGGTGAGTGTTTTATTCATTTAATATACTTTAACTAATTGTTAATGTTTGTAATATCATCCAACACCGGTGAGTGTTTTATTCATTTAATATACTTTAACTAATTGTTAATGTTTGTATGTTTGATATTAATATGTTTATTTTAGTTTTTGTTCATTATTAATTATGTTTTTCTACTTTTGGTTGATTGTTAATTTCTATTTTTTTTAATTGATTATTAGTTTATATTTTTTTTAATTTTAATTAATTAGTTATGATTAATTTTAAATTACCAAAAAGTGTTGGTTCTTACTTGTCCATTTCATGCGTAAAAGGTTATTATCAAATTGGATTATTTTATTCATGCTAAAATTTATTTGAAACTTTGGGTTTCCATTTACAAAGAATATGGCCCCCCTAATTTTTTCTCCACAAATGTGTTGAGAGTTTCTTCTTCCTATCATCAAGCACGAGTGAGTATTTTATTAATTTCATTTAATTCCTAATGTTTATAGCTTGTATATTAATATGCTTATTTTAATTTTAGTTGATTAATTTGGTTTTAGTTAATTAATTATACAATTATAAGAAATTAATTCAACTAATCATAACAAATATTAAACTTCACTCAATAAAAGGAAAAAATATATATATATTTAGCTAAATTATTATTGTGTAAAATTTTTTGTTAATTAAATTAAATTAAATTAAAGAAAAGTTGCACTTAGTAATAAAAGAATTGATATATATATATATATATATATATATATATATATATATATATATAATGTCTATGAAGTTACATTTAATAAAATGGAATTTAGGAAATAAATTAGAAATAATTTGAGATGTTATTATGAAATATAATTAGCATGTTTTAATTATAAGTTAAATTTCAACTAGATTAGTGTAGATAAAGGTATATTGGAATTGGTAAGAATGTTAAAAATTGTAAAATTTGTTAATTATAATGTTTATATTGTAATTGGCATGTTAGCCTCTTTCTCATATGCAATCATTAAGTTTCAGTATATCACATTTGTATATTTCACATACTAGGATATAGTTGTTATCCTAAGTGTGTTTATAGATTCCTACATTGTCTCCTCCTACCTTATCTCCTGATCAGGTGTAGATGTAAAAACAATTGAGGTGACTTCAATATTGTATTATATTATCATTAATATGAATATAATGTTGAGAATTATGGCTAGAGACCTTTTCTTCCAATCTTCTTATCCTAATATTCTTATGCCCAATTTCTTCAATTGGTATCAGCGCCTGGTAATTCCATGATAGTTTTTTAACGGAAAATTTGATTTCAGAGCACGGTGGTGCACATTTGGTGAAGAGGATATTCCAGCGTCAAAAGATTTTTGAAAAATCGGATTGGTATGTCAATTGTTTCATTTTACAAAGGAAAATAATAAAAAAATTTAGATCTATCACTGAAATCAAGATTTAGATCTATCATTCTCTTATTGATCAATTCTCTGCAAGTTTTGGTTAAGTCTCTACAAATTTAGATCAGTCCATGTGTCTCTAGTCTATATGCAAAATTCGTTTGTTACCTCAGTCTGATTTCGATATGGAAGATCGCACATATTCCTCCATTTCTCTGCAACATCACTTTTCTGGTTATTTTTTGAGCTTTCGGCAGAGATCCAATTTTTTATCCAGATTATAAATAAACCCTATCAGATGACAGGGTTATGAATAACCTCCCTGGAATGACCAAGACGTAGGAATCTGTAACATTTGTTTCTCTAAACCCTGACCTTAATCAGATCATATATGTGATGATCATATGTTCTCTGTAAAATGAGTTTATTTGGCCTCTTATTCGAATGAAATCAATCTTCAGAGAAAGAAACTCCAAGGTTGTCAACATCACATATTTGTGAATTACATCGGGTATAATTTTTCTTGTCCAACTCTGTTCTCCCTCTACGAGCTGTATCTGGACATATTGTTGCCTTGCATAGCTACAGTGTATACTAATTTCATTTAACATCTAGATCAATCCATCATTCCATCAAAACCAAAGATTATAATGTTGCCCATCGCCCACTATAATATTTTACTTTATAAAGTTTTGCACATGGAGGCAATTTCGAAAACCACAAGAATTGTAGATCGTTGTGATTGTTTGGAATAGAGGGATCCAGCGAGATCGCCCACGTATGCATATTCTGTGGATCGCTCGTGTTTAAGAGAAACTTCTTAAAACCTGTGGAAAATCAATTTCTAGATCTAATATTGAACAAAAACTGATAGCCCAGATGGAGAATTGAAGCTGGGATTATATTCCAGTTCAGAGTTGCACCAGATTGCACCAACTCACATAGTTCCACCAACTCAGGCCAGTAGCTCTAACTGGTTCGACTGCATATTGAATGATCTGTATTGTGTTAAGCTACGGTCTCGGAAATACAATCACGACCACCATTGGTGCAGTAACACTATCAAATTTGCCGTAACAAAAACAGAAGTTTTGAATGAAAACTAGCCCATGAATATAGTAAAAGGAAAATATTTGTTTCTAATTTTGAAGCACCAATTGTGTAAAGGATTCTTTGAAGAGATTGTCTAGAGAACTTGTGCCATATTTTCCAGCCCATGCACAACATATTGAGCCCATCTGTAATCCATTCAAGTACGTAGAATTGATTGAATGTGCTATATTATTTTAATTGGTGACTAAGTATTACAGGCATTATCATCAGATGCTTCGACCTTGGATCTTTCTGATTGTTAAAAGAGCTATAAATATTACAATGTAATCAATGCGTGGCTTCTAGGAGA
>ML780525.1:215833-256647 GCA_009831015.1 Picea engelmannii | reverse complement strand
GTTTTCATATTCCAAATTACTCCAAACAAATTTTGTAAGACAAATAACACTTCTTGATGCATTTAAATTGAAGCAAGATGATACAAATATTGAAGAAAATGTTGATTTTGATGATGAGATTAATATTGAAGAGGAAGGTATTCCAAAAAAGAAAGGCAAGGGGGTAGCTCCTAAATGAACATTTAAATATGGATGGAAATTAATACACAAATGGGCATATCCTATAATAGGTTCAAATGGTGAAGAACACGTCACATGTTCATGGTGTGTCAAATTCATAGGAGATATGCCATATGCAAGAGAAGATATTAGTACAATCCAATTAGGTGGGTTAAATGTTCACGATGTATCCGAGGCTCATAAGCATTCATTTCAAATATCGGAGAGTGAATCAAGGCAATCATATTTACCCATCACAAAACATGTTGAACTCATGCTTGATATTGAGAAATCCAGAATAATTAGTTTGATGCAAACTATGTATTTTGTGGCTATAAAAGATTTACCTTTAGAATTGTATAAAGACTTGTGTGACTTGTATAGGTACAAGGGAACACCCAATATGCCTTTAACCAATGAATACTCTTCATATACTAATATCACATCTAGAAAAGATTTTTTACTTGCAACAAAAATGGTTTAGTGGAGAATATTGAAGGGAGAAATTTGCTCGAGTCCATTTTATTCTATCTAGTGGATGAAAGAAACGATAACACAATGGAATGACTCCTTATTGTATATATTAGATATCTAATGGATGGGGGAAGAGGGACACATCGAACAAAATTTATTCGTCTTCTGAAAATAAAAAAACATTACTGCACAATTATTGTATGAATCCTTGTCAGGATTATTATCTGAAATGGATTTATAAAAATAAAAAATGGTGGGATTTGGGTTAGATGGAGCTTCATCTATGAGGGGTATTCCTGAAGGTTTGGCTTCCAAGTTTCTTCGTGAAGTGCCTTATTTGTTATGCATTCATTTTCTAGCACATTATGAGGCACTAACTATAATTGATGCTACAAATTATTTTCTTAAGTTTAATTATATCGATAAGTTGGTCAATAAAGTATATTATTGGATGGAAAAATCTGCAAAGAGTCATGGAAAACTCAAAAGTTTAATGGACTTATTTCAAACTAATAACTTACAAATACTTCAAATTCATAAAATATGATGGCTTTATAGGGGACAAGTGATGAACATGCTTGTCAAAATTATGTTGGTAGTATTACAAGAATGGAAACATGGTAACAAAAAGATGTATGAAATTGGAACAATATTTCAAGTTTAGTTTTGTATTCATTTGTTGCAAGATGTTTTAAGTAAACTAAATAATCTAAGTCAATGATTCCAAGAGGAACATATTGATATAACATATATTGGAATCCAATTAGATGTTCCTATTGAACTTCTTCATAGAATATTCTTGCGAGATATGTTTGGAGAAGGTTCTCAACATGTTTCATATTTTTTGAAGATATTAGAATTTATTGAATTTATTGGGTCTTAGATGCACTGAAAATTAAGTCTAAGGAGCATCCATGGATGGATGCGCCCTGTACATGGAGAGTGGAGCATCTCTTTTTGGATAGATGCACCCTTTGAAAGAACGGGGGGCATACTAGACACTCAAAGCATAGTTAAGGGGGTGCTTCCTCCTCACGAATGTCATATGCTCAAAATTGTTTATGAGGTGAACTTTTCTAATGCTCAAATTTTTAATGGAGGATGTTTTTTAATATATTTGTGAAAGATTTATGTGAGGTGGATGTCACATTAAAGGATTTATTAAATGGATAGTTTTTTACATGAATAGATGTTATATATGTGAGGTGGATGTAAAAAGGTTTTTTTAAATGTATATTTAATATTCTTTATAATTTGAAATATTTTTTGGTTCAAACTTGGACCTTATTTAAGGATCCATTTTGAATTATCAAAATTATTCCTCTATTTTCAAAAAGAGATCAATTTATAAGTCATGTTGTTTGGGGCAATTTCTGCAAATGACGAAGGTTTAGAGTTCAAAATTTAAGGTAGCAAAAATCAGTGGGAAAAACAACTTTGAGCTTTGGAAGCTCAAGATGTGAGATATTCTAGTGCAACCAGGGATGCCAAAAGCATTGGCAAGAAGGACAAAGAAACCAAGAAGCATGACAAATGAGGAATGGGAAGAGTTGGATAAAAAAGAAATTAGTACCATTTACTTATGTTTGGTAGATGAATTTTTGTTTAATATTGTAGGAGAGGATATAGTAGTAGAATAATGGAGAAAGTTGGAAAGTCTATATATGATGAAGTCCCTGAAGAGTAGAATTTTCTTGAAGAAGTAATTATACAGTTTGCGAATGAAAGAAGGTATGATAGTTGTTGACCATTTAAATACCTTTAATACCCTTATAGTTCAATTGACTAGTATGTAAGTTAAATTCGAAGATGACGATAAGGATATTACACTATTCTGTCCATTTCTCGAATCTTGGGATAGTTTAGTCACCTCTATTAGCTTTAGCTCATCAAAATTTTTAGATTATGACTTCGTTGTTGGAGATCAGGAGAAAATCTAGTCAAGAAACCTCAACTTCAGAGATGATGATGGTTAGAGGTCGACCCAAAGAAAAAGAGCATAATCATATAATTTCTTCACGATCTAAGTCAAGGGGCAGAAAGGGTAGAGTAAAATGATGGTACTGCGGAAAAACAAGGCATATCAAGAAAGACTACTATAAAAGAAAAGAATATGAGGAGAAATCTAAGAAAGAAGAAAAATTGGATAAAAAAAATCTAGGTACGAATGATGAATTTTTATCTGTTTCTAGTATGTTACAATATCATGAAGAATGGTTGTTAGATTCTGGTGCCTCCCACCACATGTGCTCACATAGAAACTAGTTCATTTCTTAACAATTTGTTGATGATGGTGTAGTGATTATGGGAAATGGTATTCCCTGTAAAATTGTTGGGTTTGGACGTATTAGGATCAATATGTTGGATGGTATTGTTGGAGAACTAACGGATCTTATATATGTACTTGAGCTTAAGTTAAATTTGATTTCATTAGGGGTTTTAGATTATTGTGGATATAAGTATGCAGGTCAAGGTGGAGCACTCAAAGTGTCGAAAGGAGGTTTAGTAGTGATGAAGGAAACAAAGGTTGATAAACTTGATAATTTGGATGGTAGTATTGAAGTCACACATGGGGTAACATATGTATCTTCTTGTTTATTGTAGAAGCAACAAGGTCATATGAGAAAGAAAGAGTTGCAGAACTATAAGTTTCTTCCAAACTTAGGATCTTTGTTTCTTATTTTCTTCTTGTTTTATATCATTGTTAGTTATAATGATGGATAAAAGGGACGTAATGTGTGGGATCCTAGTTTCCACAATATCATCATTAACATAAATATAGTATGTATGGAACAACTAGAAGGGTTAGTTCAAGATCGCAATGGAAAATATGTTTGCATGCTAGAGGATTCATTGCTTGGCCTAATGGTACCCAAGCAACTGTATAAGACGTTTGAATCATTCATGGTGAGCCAAAATTTTTAAAGGGCTAGGTATGACTATACTTTTTATAGTACATTTACTTTCCTGATGATATATATTGATGATATGTTCATTACAAGCCAAAGCATGGCTGAGATCAGTGAGACAAAGGATTAGTTGGACAAGACGTTTCAGATGAAGGATCAAGGAGAAAAAAAACAAATTATGGGAATAGAAGTACACCGAGACGATACTAATGGTAACCTGTGGTCATAGTTTTAAATGAACATCGTGAAACCACTTAATATCTCTATTGCTTTCTATTATAAGTTTTCTTCAAGTTTAGGTCATGTTTACATAGAAGAAAAGGTTATGTCTCGTATACCATGTGCTATTACAGTAGGATTTTTGTTGGATGCGATGAAATGGTTAATACTAGAGATTTCACATTCAATTGATGTTGTCAATCGCATGGCTAATTCGGGTGAAGAAGTGAAATCGATGCTTCAGTGTTTTAGAGGCACAAGTGTCACCTATAATTGTTACAGTGAGTTAATCTATGATAATTGTAATTTAGACTTTGTAGGATTCTTGGATAGAAAGAGATATACCTCATCGTATGTCTCAAAGCATTGTCTTGGAAGACATGTAAGATGTGGACTGATCCTTGAGAAAATCTATATTCTCGTGAATCGTACACATGTGTTCAAAAAACTAGTGTTATTAGAGAAGTTGCACTGCTTCTCTTGGCTTGCAGCATAGGTAACGAACAAAATTGGACAATGATATTTACATAAATTGTTGTCAAGGTGGAGATTGTTGAGATATGCCAACCAATTTCCCACAATTTTGTGGATTGTATAAGACTGAGTGGCTCTGTAGAATCAATTTGTTGTTGAAAAAAATTACTGAATTTGTGGATCCACATTAATGTAATCAGTTTTATAAATTGTTTGAGAGTTATTATAAATCCATGTACGCCCATATATAAAAACAATCTTGAGAGAGATTGAGTGTGAGTGTAATCATGTTTATTTGGTTGGAGTAATATCTCCATTGAATGGTAAATAAACCAAATATCATTGTCTCGTGGAGGTTTTCTTGTATAGGGTTTTACCACGTAAAAATTGTTGTGTTCAATTTGTGTGATTGTTGTTTTCTATGTGTTGTATTTTGTGCCATTTAAATCCTGTAAATTTATGTTTTTGCTGCACAACATGAGGTTGAGATATTTCCTCAAACGTGGATCAAGATAGTGTGTCTATCTTGAGACATATTTATTGTATTTATGTGTATCATTACATTAAATGAATAAAGAACTAAGCACGATTTTGGTTTTCGATTATTTTCTATTGTCCATCTCCCATTTCCCAACATGGTATGATATGAAGACTAGGCCCAACTCCCTCATGGGAGGGCTCAGGGAAATTGAAGGGAAATGGAAGCCTAGAATAGGTGAGATTATATAGTGTGAGTTATTGTTATTTGTTTGTAGGTGTTTGTAGTAGATTGTTTGCCTGTTAAGATCCATAAGGGCACTAGTTTTTGTTGTGAATGGATTTGTATATGGATGATCGAGCAAGTAGGGTAACTAGTGATAAGCATCACCATATCTTGTAATGAAATATTGAGAATGGATAAGGTTGTGATGGGCGTCATGATTCTGGTGGAAATGATGAATGCGATGGCCATGAGAATAGAACGTGTCATCCAAGATTGCGGTAAAAATATGATTCCATGCCTAAAAAATTGTGGAGGAACTATGATTCCATGCGACCCATTCTTTGTTTTCGATAAAGTTGTTGTCGAATTTTGTTCTGTTATTTATACGCTCATGACAGTAGTGAATTCTAACTGTGATTTCTAGGACATATGTAAGTTCTTTCTAGATGTAGGAATTTCGGTTGATGGAACCACTTCCCTAAAATTTATGCCTCTCTACCTACGCATTGCCATATTGGTAATGGAGGAAACGATCCAATATGAATCAGTCATTGTTCAAGAATATTAATGGAAGGATTGGTTGAAGAGGTTCGACTGAGTTGACATGGTTAACAAGAAATATTAGTGTTTGGATGAAGTCTCCCAGACTACTCTCTCAAACGTTATGGTTTTCCTTAGTATTTTTTTTAATCTTTGAGAATTACTACTACACACAACGTGCATGCTGAGAGTCTCCCCATTTGAGTGTGGGCCACTATGTGTAGACATGTCATGTGATTCTATCGGAGGCTAGGATTACCATCTAGTTTTGGATGGGAAAATTGGTGTTTTTTATTTGTGAATCGAAAGGGGAAACCTCAGTTGTGGTAGACTCAGTTGTTTTGATAGAAGGATCCACCAAGCTACCAAAGATGTGATCATGTGTTATTGAATAGCTGGGTTGCCAGGCCCATGTGTTATGGAAGAAGGATTTTGTCATGAATGTGAGCATTCTCTCCAAGTGAGAGAATTATTGGGAATCAATCCCCAAGGTGCCAAGTACAAATACAGGGCCTAGAGGCTTCCTGTCTATCCTTCTATTGAAGACAAAAATGGAAGTGGGGAAACTAAATGATTTTTGAGAAGAAAAAGGGCACATTTCCTCAGGTGGGACATACATTTAGGGAATGAGCGACTCTAGACTATTTGCAAGATACCAGATATAATAAAAATGCAGAACATAAATAAAATGCTAGAAATGGCAGAATAACAGTAATATAACCAACATAATCTCTACAATAACAAAGAAATAATATGAGAACAACAACTGAAATAGCACTTTGATTCAGAACGAAATGTTCACAAGCCTCTTTGAGGGGGAAACCTCCAATCAAGCAATGATTTGTTACAATAATCTCCTAGCTAGGGTTTTCATACCTTCGACCCTTATTTATACTAAATATGTCTATTAAGAGAAGCATCTAGAGGAAGATCCTTCTAGAAGCAAAAGCTTCTATTAGGTCTTCTTACATCCGCCTTATTCTATTTTATTGAAAAGCCTTATTAATATTGACCTTTATTACATCTGAATACATTGATCTACCTATGTGCAGGTTAGGACCTTAACATGTTCGCCCCCTTAAAAACAGCCTTGTACTCAAGGCTTGAGATGTGGAAACTGCTACAGAATGGTAGTTGGTTCCCAAGTGGCATCTGCTGGAGTCATATATTTCCACAGTACTAGCACTTCCTTGATGGTTCTCTGATGCAGGCGACAATCACGCTAGTCCAAAACTGCTTCTGGCTATAGCCAAATGGATCCTTCTTCAACTAACTCTTGAAGGTTGGTTTGAATTTGTCACTTGGTTCCAATCACCTTCTTCAAGCATGAAACATGAAAAACAGGATGTAGCTTTGACTGACTGGGCAGAGCTAACTGATATGTGACTTGTCCCACACACTTGAGAACTGTGTAAGGACCATAAAATTTGGGTGCTAGCTTTTGACAATGCTCGTCCTTGAGGGAAGTTTGCTTATATGGTTGCAATCATAGAAACACTTGATCCCCTTATGCAAATTGATGTTCAGAGTGGCCTTGATCTTCTTTCTGCTTCATGCGATTATGTTCCATGACCAAGTTCTCTTTAAGGGTATGAAGAATATCCTCTTGGACTGTAAGTGTTTGGTCAACCACCTGGACCTTTGAGGTACCCGGTAAGTATGAGAGAACTGAAGGTGTCTTCTGTCCATATATCGCTTCAAAAGGAGTCATGCAAGTGGCTGTATGGTATGTAGTGTTGTACCACCATTCGACTAGGGGTAACCATTGATCCCACTGGTGTTTTTTTTCAGAGGCAAAGCACCTCAGATATGTTTCCAAACACTTGTTGACAACTTCTGTTTGACCATATGTCTAGGGATGATAAGCTGAGTTGAGATGCAATTGTGTGCCTTGTAGTTTAAACAGTTCTTGCCAAAAATTTCTTGTGAAAGTTGGGTCACGATCAGAAACAATAGAGTGCGGCATGCCATGAATCTTGAAGACTCGATACATGAAAATTTGAGCCACTGTGGATGCAGTAAATGGATGGTGAAGAGCGAAAAAATGAGCATACTTAGAAAGGCGATCCACCACCACCATTATGACTGATTTATTCCCCGATTTGGGTAATCCTGTAATAAATTCCATAGAGATATAGGGGGAATCGGAAGCGGTTGGAGGGTGCCCAGATATTTGACTGTTTCTCCCTTGTTGCGTTGACACACCTCACATTCAGCGACAAAATTACAGATGTTCTATTTCATACCATCCCAGAAAAAAGAACGTTTGACCCTGTCATATGTTTTGGTGAACCCTGAGTGACATGTTGTGGGTGTAGCATGAAGCTCAAAAAGTACCATGGATTTGAGCTTGGATTGTTTACTTAAATACAAGCGACCTTTGTATCAAAGCTCATCTTGGAGCTAGGAGTACCCTGGAGGAGTCGGAGCCTTGTTCTGCAATTGCTGGATCAGATGCGAACTTTTGGGATCTTGAAGCCATTCCTGGCGCACATCTTGGAGCCAATTGAGTATAGTGAAGGAAAGAGAAAAAAGGGATCCTTCGTCTTCATATTTTCGGGACAGTGCATCTGCCACGACATTGTCTTTTCCCTTCTTGTAAATGATCTCATAATCATATCCAAAGAGCTTAGTCACCCATTTTTGTTGCTCCTAGGAGGAAATGCATTGTTCCAAAAAGTACTTGAGGCTTTGATGGTTGGTCTTAGTTTGTAAGCGTTTCCCCAAGAGATAAGGACATCACAACTCAATGGCATGCAGAATCGCCAACATTTCCTTTTCATAAATGCGTTTTCCCATATTCCTTTCAGATAGTTGCTTGCTGGTAAAGGCCAAAGGTCGACCCTCTTTCATAAGGACAACGCTGAATCCTTTCCTTGAGGCATCACATCCCAACACAAAGGTCTTTGTGAAATCGGGAAGGGCCAAAACCGGAGTGGTGCACATGGTCATCTTCAAGGTTTGAAAATCTTGAGCAGTTGTTGGAGTCTAAGTGAAAGAGTTCTTTTTTAGGAGAGCCGTGAGAGGTGTTGCAATCTTTCAGTAGTTGTTAACAAACTTGCGATAATACCCTGTTAGGCCCAAAAATCCATGCAAGCTTTTGAGAGTCTTTGGGTGCAAATAGTCTTGCATAGCTTCAATCTTTTTCGGGTCCACCCCGATGCCATACTTTCCCATCAGATGACCCAAGTATTCTACTTTTGAGGTACCAAAGCACATTTAGACTATTTCAGGAAAAGTTGGTGCTGAGAGAGTAGGCAGAGAACATGATCCACATGATTAAGATGGTATGTCCAGGTTTTTCTATAAATGAGGATATCCTCAAAGAAAACTAAGACAAAATGACGGAGAAAAGGGCAGAAGACATGGTTCATGAGGCTCTGGAAGGTGGAGGGGGCGTTACAGAAGCCAAAAGGCATGACCAAAAACTCATAGTGGCCCTCATGAGTGCGAAAGGTTGTCTTGGGAATGTCGGCCTCTTTCATACGTATATGGTGATAGCCCGAGCGAAGATCAAGTTTGGTAAAGAATTGGGTGCCACTCAATTCATCCAGGAGGTCATCAATGATAGGAATGGGAAATTTGTCTTTGATGGTCCGTTTGTTGAGAGCACGGAAGTTAGGACACATTCTCCAAGAACCTTCTTTCTTCAGTACCATGACGACCGGAGATGAGTAAGGGCTCATACTAGGATGGATGATGCCTGCAGTAAGGAGTTCCTGGACCATTTTCTCAATTTTATTTCTTTGTGCAAAGGGGTGGTGATATGGACAGATATAGGGGGGAAAGCTTCCTGGGACAAGGGGAATGGAATGATCATGAACACTGCGGGAAGGAGGGAGTCCTTGGGGAGTGGAAAATATCGTTTGATGTTTAGAAAGGAGGGCTTGGAGGTCTTGGGGCACTGGGGGTGTCTCTATGGCTTGTATGGCATGGAGTTGGGCAATGACACCAGAATGACCTTTTTTGAGAAGCTTTTCCATGCGATTGGAACTGATGACCTCAGGTGAACCAGCAGTGATGCCTTCGAATTTATATTGGTGGCCTTCTTGGTCGAATTGCATGGTTAAGTTTTGAAAATCCATGAGAATGGGACCCAACTTTATTAGCCAGTCTGCACCCAACACAATGTCGCAACTGACCATGTCAATAGCAAACATATGGGATTTTAGGTGGTAGTCACTGATTTGGAGACACACATTTTCACAGCGCCTGCCACATTTCATAGAACCACCATTGGCAATCATGATTTGGAAATTGTTGACACCATGGATGTAGCAATGGGTTTCTTGGGCAATGCGACAATGAATAAAATTGTGGGTGTTGCCACTATCAACCAGAATGATGACCTTTCGATGCTTAATGTAACCGATTAACTTGATGGTTTGGGGGGAAGAGAAGCTGGTGAGAGAATTAAGGGAAATGATCGGTTCCACTTTGGGAGGGTCGGAGGGAGGGTTTATGTCAGTGATTTTTGGTGGCTTGGGCACAAGGGGAGTTGCAACATCCTCTTCCAGAATGTCCTCAGAGATGGCCATAAAAATCTTTTGTTATTTACATTTGTGGCCCGGGATATATTTGTTATCACAATTATAACAGAGGCCTTTGAGTTGGCGTTCAACCATTTCAGCCCTGGTGTTATAACTCTAAATTGCACCACACATGCTTACCTAGCATTAGGCCAACTCATATCCCTTATTTGCCAAAAAATACTGAACAACTCTTCTAAAAACTCCATTTTTAAAAATCCACGCTAGCAGGCCCACTACAGCCCATGTGGATCTACAATATCCATGCTAGCAAGCCCACTACATCCCGTGTGGACCTTTAGAATCACAAAAAAAGGGAAAGTTTCCGATGGGACAAAAATCTATGGGTTAGTTAACTGAAACTCCCAGCCATGCATGGTCGAGGGTTCGTCCAAAACCCTAGCTCCTTCTAGCCTATAAAAGAAGGGGTAGGGGTACCATTTGGAGAAGGAAAAAATATAGTGAAGAAACTATGCCCATTTAAGTAATGCATTGTCCCAACCCTTTAGCCTTTCCTCATGCCAAAGGAGATTTAACGCAAAGCAGTTGAAGGACAGAAGAAGAGGAGCCCAGGATCAGGATCAAGGAGCAGTGGCCGGTCTCAGCTTTTTTGTAAGTTGATTCACTTTCAGTAATAAAAAGAATACTTTTCCCATCCCAATGCATGAATTGTCTATGGTTTGATTAATTTATGCTTGATTTCTAACCCTTGAGTATAGAAGTAGCATGCATGCATAGTTGTTGTTTGTCTTGAGTGCAGGTCATCTGTGGAAGGACCAGTGCAAGCAAGTAATCGAAGAGCAACGGACGATCTACATCGAATGCCGGTAATAAGGTTGGTGGTCATTTTCCATGCATTTACTGTGAAAAAGGGGTTTAAATCTTGGGTTGTAGGTAAAAAAGTAGTTTCTATTCGGTCAAAATCTGCATGCAAGTCCGACCCTAGTTTGCTAGTGCGTAGGGTGTTTTTGCAAACAACACCTGGTCAATTTTTGGATCTTTAATGGGGCAGAGGGAGTAGTAAGGTTTATTGGTTTAGGGCGAGGGATAAAGGAAGGCTTACGGTTTTGAGAGGAAACAATTTGTTGTTCTTCTTTATCTTTTATAGTAGCCTCCACCCAACTCGCAGGTCGAGCCATGAGGACATGGGACCAAATCTCCTCCTTGAGGCCACTAATAAAACACTGTCGAAAGAAAGCATCAGTCATTCCCTTTGTTCGAAAAGCCAGGCAATCAAATGCAACTATGAAGTCTTCTACTGTTTTTGATTGTTTCAATTTTGTCAAATGACCCAAATGGTTGGTGTCAGTGTCAAAGCATTCATAAAGCTCAGTCAAAAATTCGGTCCAAGCAATATACCCTTGAAGGGAAGTTTTTCTCCATTGCCACCATTGCCAGTGTTTTTGATCTAGATGGAGAACACCATACCGGAGTTTGGCCAAGTCATATGTAATGTTGTAGAGAGAGAAATAATGTTCCATTTGGGTGACCCAACCAGTGGGGTCTGAGCCATCAAATTTGGTTACATCCACCCGAGGAAGGTGTATGTCCCGTTGAAAGTGATGGGGCTGAAAGGTATGGGAACGGGAAGAAGTTTCACCTTTAGTCTTTGTATGTGTGTCAGGAAAAGGGTCATCGATAGGGATCTTGAGTTTGGTGCAGAGTGATACAAAGACAGATTCAAGCTAGGTGGTCAGTTCTTGTTTGACTTCTTCCATTGTGGATTGCACAGATGCATTTATGGTGGTATTGATGAATGTATCACGGGAGGCAATAGTAGCATTGAGTTGTTGCACTACTTTTTAGGTCTCAAGGAAACTAGATTGCAAGGTGTTGAAGTGAGACTCCAATTCTTGGCTACGGGTATGGGCCATGAGGATGGGTGAACTGAAAAGAGAGTGGGCGGGGTGAAAATTTTTTGCAGAAAAATGATATGGATGAATGTGATAAGGGAGAAGATATTAATCTAATGGAATATGTCTCAAATAATGGTGAAAAAAAATCGAGACCTTTTTTTTTTTTTTTGTTACAGCTGCGGGGTTATATTTCGGTCTGAAGAATGTTGCAGTGTTGAAATCCCCAAATTCTTAATCAAAAGAAAATGTGTATTTACTTGGCAACCTGGACACAGTTGCGTGGCAATAAATATGGCCAGTTTAATTTGTCTGTGTTTATGTTCCCTAAGGGTTAGGTATTCAAGGGTTCTATAGATAAGGGTTTTCCCTGTGCTTTAGCTCTCTGATATACGTGTGAGGTCCAACAGTAGTACTCGGCCCAATATCTCAGGGCACTAACTAAGGAGGATAGACCGTACCCTTAGCCATACTACCCGACTACCCAGGTACTAGAGAGTATCTTCCCGAGTGTTGTTCTCGGTGACACTATAGCAGTCTAGCGGCTGATAGGTTTATCTACAGAGGGCTTCAGGAAATCTAGGCCAATCCATACATACGTTTCATATGATGCACTTCTACTCGAAGGGGTACCAATAGGGGTTACAAGGGTGGCCAATAGATGTGCGCTTAAGAACCACTTGTATTTCATGCATGTATGAATCCCTCAACCGTGGGTTTATGTGTGTAATGATAGATCTTTGTGGCTTAAAGACACTGGAATACATCTCTACCCTAAAAAAAAATACCCACAATTTCTGCCAAGGAAAGTGCTCTGATACCACTTGCAAGATACCAGATATAATAAAAATGCTGAACATAAATAAAATGCTAGAAATGGTAGAATAACAGTAATATAACCAACATAATCTCCACAATAACACAGAAATAATATGAGAACAACAACTAAAATAACACTTTGATTCAGAAAGCAATGTTCACAGGCCTCTTCGAGGGGGAAACCTCCATTCGAGCAGTGCTCTGTTACAATAATCTCCCAGCTAGGGTTTTCATACCCTCAACCCTTATTTATACTAAATATGTCTATTAAGAGAAGCATCTAGAGGAAGATCCTTCTAGAAGCGGAAGCTTCTATTAGGTCTTCTTACATCCGCCTTATTCTATTTTATTGAAAGGCCTTATTAATATTGACCTTTATTACATCCGAATACATTGATCTACCTATGTGTGGGTTAGGACCTTAACACTATTTGCTAGATTCAACACATGATTCTAAGAATTTCTATTGTGAGAGAGACCTTAGCCTGGGATAGGATTCCTTTACTCGAGTGGATTTTCATCCCTAGCTTGGGGGTGACCCACCATTGAGAGTTATGAGCAATACGGTCTAATGTTGGGAGGAATGTGGAAGGTCAACACGTAGTTGGTGAATTTGTACCCAATATAAATGTCATTTATGTATATGGTTTATGTGATGTGTTATAATTGATCCATTTATTTCATGGGTTTTTTTTGTATATGTTTTATTTTTATACTTGTTGTTATTCTCCATAATTATATGTGTTTGCAGAGCATTTTTAGTGAATTTAGTGGTATCAAAGTTTGGAATTTTTGAGTGGATTTTCCTAGATAGGAGTTGGGAATGCTACAAATTTGTATCAAAGATCTGATTTTCAACAATAAGCCAATATGGGACAATTAAAAGGGCACATAATTGAAGTTCCCAGACTATGCAGGAAAACTATTTAACAAAATGCCGAAAAGGGATGTATGCAACTTGTTTGTTGAAATTATTACAATGAAATTGAGGAAATTTCATGAGCAATTTAAGGGAATTTATCCAAGGATTGGAAATATATAAATTTATTTGTAGTTTGAACAAATTGCAGTCTGTAGATGGCCAAATATCAAATTTACAGTGTAACCACATGGGAATTCATAAAATTCCCTAATTCATGAACAAATTTGAGGAAACGCATACCCAGGAATGTCAATCGATCATGCACACAAGAAATTGGTTGTTATATAGGTGGAATTGGAATTTATTTGGATGAAATTGGGAAAAATCCCCAATTTCCTACAATTAAATAATGGTAAATTTTAAGTGAAGGAGTTGAATTTTAAGAGAAACAATCAAACTCATATGTAAAGGGATCGAATGGGCCATATTCAAATTGATTATAGGGATTTAATGGCATATGAAGAAGAAAACTTCAGAATTGTGTAATATTAGGTATTTTGTGAAATTTTCAAAATTTGGAAAAATTAGGAAAACTTGGGAAATTTTTCATACATATAAATTACCATGATTGGGAGCCACATGTCAGATAAAATGGCAGAGTGGTAAAATCTATCTCCATGGTGGCTAGGAGACAATGGAAAATACATAGTGTCATGGTGGCAGAGGTGGCATGCGATTTGGTGCCACAGAGGTGGTGCCTTCTTACTTGGTATAACCTCAAGTCCAGGACATCTGTCAGCCCCACATTAATTGCAAGGGGTCACATGTTGTTACATTAACCATAAGTAGTGGGGGATGTAATGCACTTATGCGCACCGTGTCACTCGAGCCTTAACCGAGCTTATTTATTGTGGCCCCTTCCCTATGTGTTAAAGTTCGGTGTGGCAGGGGGGGCCACAATGCGACATGGACCATTATATTCCAGGAGATTTAAAGTATCAATAGAATTTATGATGAAAAGAAAAATAAATGTTAATAATTTATAGTTAATATCCATGAAGTTGATAAAGGTACATGGCTTGGTAAGCTTTATAATTCATCAAAAATATAACTTTTCTTAATTGAATGGACCATGAAAGTAAACTAAACTGGAAATGATTCTAGAATCCTATATATTCATAAATACGTGTACTTTCAATGAAAAATATAAAATTTATGAATGTACATGACACTTGTTTAAAGAAATCGTAATGGTATTCCATCTTCAATTAATCATTCATGATCAGCTTTGGACATTTTCCATTTTCTAACTTTTGTTTTTTTTCTTGATTAAACTTCTATTAACTTTATGCGCACTACACATACCAAATGACTATATTGACAACTTATGAGATCTAAATGGTAGTCTTGAAAGTGAACATGAGTATCATTTTGATGGGTTTCCTGAAAAAAACATCCTTTCAATATGATGGATCCTCTTTCATATATAAAATTGTTATCATCAAAATATTCTAATAACCTCATTTTTTGTTCTGTGCATCGCATCAAATAATATTTCACATTTTCATTGTTGTCTACATGTGCAACCATGGCGAATACATCTCCTTCAAATAATTCGATATATTGGACAACAAATAGTTCGTGTTAGATTATCACACAAGTACATCTACAAGTTATTTGAAAAAATTTAAACATAGAAATTACCCTCTCTAACAAGTTCAAAAACTCTATCACCATCAACTTACACTATAGTTTCATTTGATTCCATCTCCTTTGAGATTGCAAGTGGAATTTTCCATTTTATATTAAGTTAAATATGTCTCCAAGCTTTAACATATTCTGCATTTTCATTTTCGCGAATCTCTATGGATTATGTGTCCTCTATGCAAACTGAACAAAAAAGAGACTCATTTATTCTATCAAATGCAGACACATTTTGATAGCGTTTTGTTTTAACTGAATGCATTTTTTGTTTCCCATGTATTGTATCGACTTCATATAGGATTGATCTATTTACATCTTGGATTCCAACATACCAAAAAAAGTTGCACAAGACAAGAACTTATTAACTTGAAATCTCTTAAGAAAAGGATTGAAGACTGAATATAAATTTGAACACATGAATACAAATATCTTGTGTACATGTGTAACATGTATATATAGACACACCTGCACACATCCCTTGATCTATTATTTTCATGCATTATTTCCATTTTGCACCATTCAACAAATCGATCGGCATGAGGGTTCATCTGATACCTTTGAAGTGCTCATTTTACACATGCCCCTACAATGTCGTTCTCTCTTTTTCCATGGCCAATCTAAAAACAATTCCATCAATTTGTAATGCTTAATTTTTTATGAAGACGACACAACCAATGGAATGATCGTGAAGATTTGAATTCACACACACACCCATGTGACCATATCCAATCTCGATCGAATTCAATCCCGCGTTCGTTCAATGAATCATAAAACTTATCAAAAAAATGTTGTACATAATGTGTGCCGTGTGCTCGATCATCACTTATATAAAAATTATATTCTTTAATAACATGTCGATTCTCGTTGGTTCTTTCTATGTTATCAATACTTCATTGAACATTTATATATAGAATGTGGACAAATATAGTGACTCGATCATAATGATAATATTCACTTTGTATTTATTTTTGTGTAGCGAATGTGTATTTCTCTTCAAAATCAACTATAGAGAAAATTGTACCTAGTGGAAACACTTCGGAAGATTTTTTGAATTGTAGGTCTTGCCATGGAGCTCTATCTGAATGTTGTTGATTAATTGTGTTGGTTTTCATTGATGTCAACCCTTGAATAAAGTCTAGTAGAGAATTCTGGTAGCACAAAGGTTTGGGTAATGGACCCAAGTTTGTTTGATGTATAATGGTATGAGTTTTGACATATTTTAAGGTAAGACTATTCTAGATGGATAGTACATGTCATTCCATTTTTGGTGGTATGTGGAACATCACATAACTCCTCATGGTTTGAGAGTTATGGCCTTACGAAGTTGAGGGACCCTCATATGATTGGCTTGAAACCCCAAAAGGTCAAAGAAATCAAAGTGCTTGCAAAGAAGAAATTATTTAAATAATAACTCAGTGAAGTGACAAAGTCAAAGAAGATTATTTAAATAATAAATTGAAGTGACAAAGTCAAAGAGGATTATTTAAATAACAAAGTGAAGTGACAAAATCAAAGAGGATTATTTAAATAATAAAGTGAAGTGGCAAACTCAAGGAGGATTATTTAAATAATAAAGTAAATGGAGAACTTTCTAATTATGGAAATTGGTTATAAGAAGGTTAACCCTAAAATGAGGAAAATGGGTTAAGTGGTCAAGTGGCTATTGGATATATGGGTAAGTGGAAATTTGGGCAAAGTTGGACATAAGTGACTATGTGGACAATTAAGGATGCTACTTGGAGAGTATAAATAAGAGGCAAGACTCTCTAAGTTTAATCACACTTAAGCGTATTGAATATAGTTATGTGACTGAGGTAACCAAAGGATATCTAATCTAAATTTCATAGGGAAGGTGAAAGTAAAGAAGACCAAAATTCAAGGGAGGACCAATTATTTTGATGATGCTTTCTAAGGTATGTTATTTACAGGTCATCTCACCATTTTCACAATATTTTTTTTTTCTATAATGATTCAGACCATGAAATTGGGAGGGCATTGATGAAACATATCCAAGTACTTGTGGTACAAATTTTAGCTGGTGGGTCATTGTATTTTTCGATTTACACTCGGTCGAAAATAGGGTTTGTGGCTAGTCCTAAAACTAGTCTAAACAGGTGTTTTAGGTAAAAATGTCATAACATCTTCATAAAAGTTACACATTCAGTAAGACCTAATGTGTTGGTTAGTGTACAGTCTATAGTATTATTTGTACAATTTTCATATCCATACCACAAATATTCAGTGCGGGGCAGACTCTACAATGTTTGTCTCAAGAATAAGCCAGAATTCAACAAGGTATGCCATTTTTACTATAAATCCTTTTCTGAGAGGTTCCAAGTAGTGACACTTGGAGGAATTACATAAAAGACACTAAAAAACATTGTGTACAATTTTCAAATATTTATTCATTACAGGTACATAGCTATGATTATTTCAAGTTAGGGTTTTTGACTAATCTAAAACTAGTCATGTGAGACTAAAGTAAAGTTTCATGAAAATGCTAGTTTCCTGTTGTTAAAGTTAAGGAAGGTTTGCAGGTATGTGATCATATACACCATGTCTATTATAGAGTTACAAATCATATTTGGATGATGAAATTGATGCCGGGTTTTGGCTAAGGTACATGTTGGGTACATGGTTGAGACAAGTAGTTGATGATTTGGTACATACATGAGGTGTATATTTGATGATGTTGGTACATCTTGATGAGTCATAGTTGTTGAGTAGTTGATACATGATTGGTAAATACTTGGTACATCATGAGAAGTAAATCGAGTAAGGTAGCCTGGATGCCTAACCAACCAGAAGGTAGTTTCCCAGTGATCAAGCGCCCATGCCAGCCAGCCCATGCCAGCTGATGCCATGCCGCCATGTCATCCCCTCGTTTAGCTTTGAATTTCCTAAAATGTCTAAGAAACCTAAGAACTTATCTTCAATAATTTTCTAACATAATAATAGGCAACCTAGGCGGTAACATATAATAATTGGTAAATATCTCTAGGGGTACAACAATTTCATATAAGTAGGCTTAACCAGTGAGCCAGACATTCTAGTCCCACTGAGATCCCTCCCTTCCCCTCGACAACAATACTGTAATTCCTAAATGATAATACGTAATACGTGTAAAGCTAAATAATGTTATAAGAATGAAGGCACTCACTTTGGGCAGCACGAAAGATGAGACTTGGCCTTTCCTGTCTTTCTTTCCCGAAGGGCACTTATCTAGGGCACGAGGCACTATCCATATCCCATGGCAAGCACTATCTTTATTTCCTTCCCCTTCCCTATCCCACCCTCCTAAGACATCACCGAATCAAGGCAAGTCCTTATCTACAGCAGGCACACTCGCAAGCACTCAGCCTTTCTTTCCCTGAGGGCACTTAGCGTTATACAACAGGCACGACGGGCACTAACTATCCAGACTCAAGGCAAGTCCTTTCCTTATTTATCTAAAGCAGGCACCAGGCTTTAGGCGGTTTCACATGCGCCCTCAACCCACTGTGTCCCCGAGATAGCTTCTATGAAGGTGAAATCTCTGGGCTCATTTCATGTTTTATCGAATCAAGATATATATTAGGTTGGTTCAGGATTCGTGGGCTCAGGCTTAGGGATGGGATTATTCATGGGCTCAGGGGCTCATCGGAAGGGTAAAAACCGGGATATTACAATTAAGGGCATGTGCTAAATAAAGTGTGCAATGGAGTGTTGAACTGGTTCCACCTATAAACAATGATTTTCTTCACCTGCACATAACCCCTTATCCTTTTGGTGGATGAGTCAAAGCCTAAAACTTACGAAGGAACTTTGGTCTCGGGATAAATCCGATCTAGAAAAACCATATAAGTCTTCTCCTAATGAAGGAACGAGTAAGATAAGGGGACCAGGAAGCCAACACAAAGCAGATTGGAGGGATGTCCCGTATAAATGGGTCAGCACTACAGTGTGCAAATATGCCCATTTAATGAGAAACCCCTACTCCAAAGCATAGCTAAGATTCAAATAGAGGCAGCAATCATCAAGCTATCAAGTTGGACGAGGTTGATCTAACATTGGATTGGATCGTTGAGCAAGAGGAGACACTATTCACAGAGGAATTTCATTGGTTAATCGTCAGGGCATCAACAACAGAGGTGGGGCATTATGCTTCTTATGACAACTAATACATCATTTTTTGCTTCGGGCCATGGTCCATCATCCTAAATCCATGGTTTTTTGTGCCCAAATTAAGGCGAATTAAGGCCATAGATTCAAAATAGAGTAGAGATCCTCATGTTTTGAAAGAGAATAACGGTTCAATCTCTCTCTAGAAGTCCTCGTGTTTTGAAAGATCTCTCTACTAAGAAGGTTCCTTGGGGTAGCCCACCTTTTTCTTTCCAAGAGCTCACACTTAGGAGAGAAGGAAAGGGGGTGGGTGGGTGGTTGGTTAAAGACAATTAGTTATAGTAAGGTGCTCATCTCTGCTCTGCTGTGCTGACCCAAGTGTGTAAGATATTCAAAGTAAGTAGTAAATCAGGGAGTTCCGACAATCCAACTTCCTGTGCCACTCAACACCCCACCCCACCCAAGAAGCTCTCTCTTCCAAGATTGTCTGTTTTTACACATGGTTTATGGATGATGTAGAATAATTGTATTGGTATATTATTAGAAGCACATATTGATCTTGGTGATGATTATGAGTTGTTGTGTTATGCTTGGTTGATGCACATATATAAGACTTGTCTTGGTGATTGATCTTGGTGAGTAGATCTGATTTGGTTGATAATATTTATGATACATGTTGTTGTGATAGGTTGTTTTTACAGGTTGTTGTGACAAGTTACTCATACAGGTTTGGTGCATGGTTGATGCACTTATTCATGGTACAGGTTGAGGTACAACTTTGGTGCATAGTTGATGAACTTTTTCATGGTACAAGTTGAGGTACAGGTTGGTGCATGGTTGACGCACTTGTTTATGGTTCAAGTTATTCATATAGGTTGTTTGGTGCAGGTTGATTGGTACAGGTTTACAACAGTATATCTCATAGTGATAGTGTGACAGTGGTTCCATCATTCTACTTATATACCAAGGTGGTTGGATGGCGCAAGGACAGGTGGTTGTAGCCATCTTCCTATTGTAGCTGGAGAACATAGGGGGTCATATCCTCCTTCTGGTTATAGCTAGAGAATTTGGGAGTTGTAGCTTCCCTTAGGTTGTAGCCTGAGAAACTTAGGGGTTAGAGGCTCCTTCCAATTGCAACTGGACAACAAAGGAAGTTAGTGCTTTCAATGAATGTGATTTTTAAAGACATGTAAAAAAAACATTTTGTGGTTTTCTCCTGCATTGGGTTTCCACCTAAAACACTGGTGTATTGTGTATGTGTGTGATTAGTCATTTGTTCATTTTTTATTTACTCTGTAACTATTGGATGATAGTGCTACATTGAAATAACACTTGCATTTTATGGTGAAAAATGATTATATTTCTCTATTACTGATCCAACCCCCTCTCAGTAATCCAACAATTGGTATCAAAGTTGGTTCCTTCAGGAAACAGTTTAACCACTGGAAGGAGATCATGGATTATTATGAGAATGGAGTACCAATGTTTAATGGTCAGAATGGTTTTAAGTATGAGATGTGGAGCAGAAGGATAGAAGTATTTTTACAGGAACAGAGACATTATATTTGGCTATCAATTGTTACAGAATATGATAGTCTAAAAAGGGCAAAGACTGAAACCAATAAGTAATTGAAGAAGAATAACAAAATAGCAATGGATTTCATCTAGGAAGAATTATCTAATCTAGTAAGAGAAAACTTTGGTAAATGTTCATTGGCCAAAGAAATTTGGGATAAGTTACATGAAATATACTCTTCACCCATCGAATATTTAAAAAATGCCAAAGAAGATGTAGATACAGAACAAGAAGAAAGATGTTCATCATTTCAGACAGATTCAGAAGAGGAAGAGTATCAAGAAGCAAAAGTTGATTACAAAGAAAAATTAATTAGTGCAATTGAATATCTAAAGAAAGAAATAGAAGAAAAAAAGTCATCCAAGAAAGAATTGATGAATCAAAATGAAATTTTTCAAGTTTCCAAAAAAGATCAACAGGTCATCAAGAATTTAAGAACTCAACTAGAAAAGGCTAGAAGAATTGAAGAAACTCTAGAATATAAAAAAAAATGTTTAGAAGCCAACATAGAAACAGAAAAGAAAGTAGAAAAGAGACAAAAGATATTTATGGATCATCTCAAGGAAAGAACCAATGACTTAAACCAACTTGAGGAAGAGTTTGGTCAAGAAGAGAGAAATCTGGAAGAAGAAATAATTACATTGAAAAACCAACTTGAAGAATCAAAGAGAACATAAGAGGTCATGAAGTCTCAAATAATGAAGAAAGAAGAAGAGGTTGAGAATCTTGAAGAAGAACTTGTCACACTTGTTAACGCTCTATAAATTCCCAGAGGTTGTCAGAGTAGAAGAAATTTACAAGAGGTAACTTTATCCAACCACTTAGAAACTGGAATCTAGCCCTACCAACTTCAGAGAGGGATCTCTCTGTATGATTTAGCTATGTTTTAACTTTGAGATATTAGGCTAGTTAAAGAAAATAAGATTGAATGGTTTGTTTTGTTTTCGTTAAGTTGGTTGAAAAAGGTTTTTACGCTTCCGTTGGGCTATGGGGTCTATATTATAAAGATAGAAATCTAAATAGAAACTAAAAGATTCTTTTCACAGGGAAAGATAATGCATTCATTGGATTCTTTAGCAGTAAAGTGATGAATAGAAGAAAAGATGAGAATATCAATTAAAGTAAAGAAGCATTTAAGAATTTATTCATTGTAATATCAGAAAGATAAACATTAAGATCTTTCAAAGTCGGAAATAGGGTATACAAAGATAAATCCTGCAACATGCACTACTTTAAAAGATTAGATTAGAAAATGATATGACAACTCAGGGAGAAAAACATTTAACATAGAAAAGAAAACATCACCAATGAATAACACGCAAGAATCCTGTGAAACGTATCTTTATATTACTGGAAGATCTCTTGACAAAAATTACAGTACTTCTACCTTACAAGGCGTAAAGATCAACCCTCGATGCTTCAAAGTTTGAAGTATTTATAATCAAAAATTACATATGATCCTGTCATTAAAGATCAGGATGTGGCAGTTCTAAATTTAGCTAACTAACTCAACAAGATACAAAAATTTAGGAACTGTTTGATGATGTGTTGAAATTTCATGCTGATTTCTAGGGTAAATCATTGGTGAGTCCTCTGCATGACCTTGTCTGATTGGATAGCCGACTAGGCTTGGACACCTCATATCCTACTCGATCATATTGCATAACTCTTCCCATTGAAGGTTATTGGGAATGTTGACTTTGAGCAATCTCCAGTATACTTCATCCATCTTTGTATACTTGGCAAAAGTTGGCTTGATGATGAAAATGTACTGGATCTCATGTTGTATGCTGATGTCTGACTAGAAAGCTTCTAAGAACGCCTTGCATGTGATACTACCCTGTATTCCCGAGAATTTTGAACTATCTTTAGCCGCGGTGGCTAGTTTCTTTTTATAATCATAAAGTTTCATTAACTTGTCATGTATGACCCTTAAGCCAAGGAGGCCTTTCTTGTGCAGAGATTCAATTTTGCTGAAAAATCTTTGCACTCCTATGTGCATAGCTTGGACCTTTTCCTCCAGTTGTTTCATCAATCCTCTCTTGGTCAGAACCCTCTTGACCTCGAGGATGGTTTCTATCCTATCTTCAATTTTCAAATCCTTTAACTCTTCTCTGGTTTTTGAATTCGGGAATTTAATGATCTCAGTGGCTTCTGCGGGCATCTCTCCTAATTCTCCTCTTATCTTTTCAATCGCCTGCTTGCTTCATTGCACCAGTTCATTCTGCTCAAACATGATTTGAACCATAGGCCATATTTCATTTATGGATTTGGTGATATCCATCTAGACATTTTCCTTGACCTCAGCAAGTGTTTTGCCTGCCACTGTTTGCTTTTGAATCTATTGCAATTCCTGTTTGAGCTTGTCTGATGTTTGTTTCTTATTGGAGTAGTTGGCTTGGTAAGAAGACTTGAGTTCCTAAAGGTTCTCAACCTCCTTTTTAAGTCTTCTAATATTTGTCTCTTGCAAATTCATCTCTTCCATGGATTTTTCCAATTCTATTGTATTCTCCAGAGCTATCGGTGGAGTTGCTGAGGGAATCTCTACTGCAAATGTTGTGCTTACTCCTGTGAGTGGAACTACACTCAATGGAATGACTTCCATGGGCTTTAATTGTTCCTTCTCTTTCAATAACCTTTCCATTTCTGCTTCAATCTCTTTCAACTGTGCATTCTTCTCCATGATCCACTTGAGCATCTCATCCTTTTAACCTTATGTCTCGGCTATCTCCTTTGCCTATACATCCTCCGTTGGTGGAAGTTTCAACTGTTTCCTCAAATATTCTATATCAACATTTTTCTTTTTTAACATCTCCTCAACTGGTTTCACATTCAAGGGGTCATACCCGATCTTGAGGACTAATTCTTCCAACGTCTTAATTCTATTATCTTTTGCAAAGGATGATATCTTTTCTAATTTCAATTGTGTCTGAACATTGCTCAGAGATACCTGTAATTTAGAAGCTGCAGTAGAAGCATTTGCCAATGTGGAGAAAACCATTTCTCTAGTTTTCTTGTGTAGATCCATTTGATCAGCAGGGTGTACATCTCTAGTCTGAAACTCAAATGTTTCCCTTTTGTAATCGGTGATTACTTTCGGTTCTGGCACCTATGCCTGAAGAAACACCATGTGCATCCTACCCTTCTCTGTATCGAATGTAGACAATAGTTTGTGTTGTGTCGTTGATGTCTATTTCCAAAACTGAGCACATGTACTACTGGTCAGCGTCTGATTTTTCTTTTTGATCAAGTCATATTTCTCAAAAACACTCAACTTTGGTCCTACTTTGATCGGTTGGTCGACTGATGAAGTATCTGTGGACTTCTTGGACAAAACTGTAGACATGATCTGTTTGTTGCTTGTGCTAAGAAGTCACTGATCATCTTTCATATTTGCATTGGACTGGATTCCCTTTTCACCAGCCGTGTCAGGTATAAGACTGGTTTTTGGCCTTTTGGTGTGTAATTGGAAATCTTCAGCCGAGACTTCGGTGATGGAAGGTGAAGTATCCTTCCTGGGTCTTTTCTCCTTGGGGACCTGTGGTGTAGTAATCTGTGAGACGATGACCAAAGGATCCTACTGTTCTACCTCGACCAGAGTGTTCGGCTCCCATTCTATTTGATTGGTGAAATTCTCTATCTCAGGCTTGGGTGTATGAATATATGGGAAATTCTTATTTTTAACCCTCATCTCAGAAATTATCCTGCATCGGTCATAGTGCCATATGAAACTAACAAAAAACTTCATTTCCTTCAGCAGTTTATCTTCTTCCTCCCGGACACTTTGTCTATTACAAATGAAAGACCCTATTTTCCCTTTAATTCTAAGTTGTTGTTTCTTTTTCAGAGACACAAAATGTATGTCATATGAGTTAATCATTTTCTTTATATAGTCCAGGGAAAATATCCTCACGGGTAGATACTTGGGCAATTTGTATGGAGCCAACTCGCATCCATATACTCTGATCTCGATGTGATTTTGGTAAAGGTAGCAGTCTCTAGTCTTTGAAAGGTCTGAGAGGTGTAAAATCCTCTCAATCTCCTCATTTATCCTTGGTTCAGGTCTACCACTGAGCATGCTCACCACAGGATGGTAGAACTGCTCGATAAACTGTTTGAAACTGAACTCTGTTGAATTTTGTCTGAGAAGTGAAGTCCAAGCTATTACCGCCTGCGGCTTCCCATCCGTGTCCATTTTCTACATTAAAAAGGAGAACCTGTCCGCTTGAAAGAAAGTGAACATGTAGGCCAGTATTGAAGAATACTGAAACATGCCTTCTGAGGTGAAATTCAAGAACTGCTCATGAATAATGTCCGCCAGGAAAGTGTTGTAGTTGAATTGCGTGGTGGGTCTTTCTTCTGTAGAGAAAATGGACAGAAGACCCAATATGGGTTCATCCACCCATTGGTCGGAAAAATAACCGAGTAGAGAACAGAGCGATCCTCGTCATCCAAATGGATCCTTGTCGTCCAAATGTTCCTTATCGTCCAAATGGATCCTGTTGAGGTCGACAGGAGGTGGGAAGAAAGGATTTTCCTAGGCTTCTGCTCTCTTTGATTTTGGCACCATCACTATGAAAATACCTGCAAGTCAAACAAAATGTTAGTGGGGATGACTCTGGTTTTGGACGGTTGATTGAAACATAGGTAAGACAGGGATAATTTCGTTGGTGTGAGGACAAAGTAAGCAATGGGAGATTGAACAGAAAGAGTGTTTTTGAGGAAACGAATACCTGTTGGGCACAAGGGATAGATCAGCAAGCTAACAGATAAGTTAGCCAATAATAAATTGCCAACAGGTCTTTTGGAGCGTAAGATGGCAGGTAAAAATGAATGACGAATACGACTGAGTGACATGGCAGGTGTTGATTCGGAAGTGATCATGGCAAAGAGACTTGTAACGGATGAATAGGGGGAATGGACTAACAGAGTAATGAGACGTGACCTCTAGGGGAACAAGTGGAGAATGATGTCATGGGGTGACGGGGGTACGTCAAAAAATGGTAAGCGGTGGGAGTTTGGACCAATGGATTTCTGCCACGTAGAGAAGAGGGCCCACCAGAAAATCACTCCATTCCGGATCTCCCCTCCCCATCGTTAAAAACAGATTGGTCGAGGGGGTCCGAAAAATAATTTCAGTCATCTATCGGTGCGCCTATCGTTGGACCGTAGATCTGAGCCCTATGTTTAAGAAACATTCCAGACCCCTCCCCCACCATTAAAAGTTGAACGGTCGGGGGGGTCCGTAATTCAATCTTGACCATGGATCTAGGCATCGATACCTCAGTCGTTCAGATGTGCACCTTCATTATAGATGATTCCATACCCCCCCTACCATTAAAGGTAGAACGGTCGGGGGGGTCTGAAAAAACTTATCAACCGTAGATCTCAGTGCCAACACCTTAGCCGTTCATCTATGCATTGTCTTTAATATGTGAGCGCAAACTCATTTTTTCTTTAAAAACTTAGGATAAGCATTTTAAGTGGGTTTGTCCAAGCTTTCCTTGTTTTTATCACCATGGGGTTAGACATTCAACTTTCAAACATCAAAGATAGGGTTCAACATCGATCATCATGCATGTTTTATTGAGATAAATAAAACTACCCTATGCTCTAACCTAATTACCTATGACATTTAGCCTGGATTAAATTTTTGGACTAAGAAATTACTCTATCTTATGGTTATTTGACCAAGATTAGGTAGTTTGGTCAAATTTATTCTCTAGCTAACCTAATTTGCTTGGCTAAGATTAAACAGTTTAGCCAAGCTCATTCACTACTCCTATCAACATCAATTTAAAATGACTTTGCCATGATTAAATTGTATGAACCAAGTCATTGTTATTGCATGGGGCTCTATCCAATTTCTTTTATGCCCTCTTTTATTCTTTTTCTTTTCTTTTTTTCTCTTTTTCTTTATTTTCTTTTCTTTTTTTTCTCAAATTATTTGCAGAATGAAAAATCATTTGACAACCAAAACAATAAACAGATAAAATTTTCAGTCACCAGTTGATCCTATAAATTATAGGGTTATAACACTAACAGTCAAAATTGTCAAGCTCAACAGGAACGTTGAAGAGACATAAACGTTCACATCAGTTGTAGAGAATGAAGAGAAACACTCTACGTTTCTAGAAAAGAAGAATGAAGAAAATAGAAAGAGTTTTTCATAATTACTCAAAGGAAGGAATCATGGTCAACCATAATCTAAGAAAACTAATAAAGATACATCTTCAAGAAGAGCATCCATGTTAAATCCACAAAGAAGCTTCAATCATGATCATGATCAGTCAAGGCATAAATTCAGAAGGACTACACCACAAAGAAGATCATTCACTCCTAGGCATGCAAATTTCTTTTATGGTCATTCTTTTTATTGTATTAACTGTGGACATAAGGTTGCAGATTGCAGAGATAATAAAATAAATGTTCAAGCAAGAAAGGCCTATGTGGCCTCATGTAACATTGAATGTTACAAATGTCATAACTATGGACACATATCTCGTGATTGTAGAAGCATGATCGATACTTCCATGAAATAGAACATTGATATCAGATATAAGAAATTATGGATAAGAAAAAAGGAAGAATAGGTGAACAAAGACCAGGTCCCAGATATTGCAAGATTGGCAATAAAACAAGATGAAGAAAAATCTACAGATAAAAATAAACTGTCATATATATAAATATTTGGAAAATACGTGAAAGAAAATAAGGAAAAGTAAATAAGGAACATGTTCAAGAGATTGTACCTTCAGGTATTGTAGTGAAATATGAATCCATAGACAGAAATAAAGAAGTCAGAGATGAGAGAGATAATGAATCTACCAATGAAGATGATGATGAATACACATCAGAGAAGGAATTGTTTTCATCCATCTGTATCAGAGACTCCCAAGTAATATGAATATTAGACAGGGGGAGTCTATGCGATAGATGTGACAGACCAAAGAACCATCGTTCGAGCAGCTTCCAGAGTTTGAGAAGACGGATCCAAAGCAGTTAGTTAGAAAAAGTACAGTTTGATAGATTAATCAAGACTTCATGATAGTATAGTGATAAATGGGTCAGCATTATGGAAAGTTGTGCATGTAGAGTCTTGGACAATATCGATGGAGATGGATTCGTAAGAATACCTAGCAAGTTTGGACAGATATATTAAAGTGGACGAGAGCATGGATTCATAGATAACATAGTTACCAACTTAACAACAACTCTACGGAGTTCTTGTTTTTTGGGGGGTCAAGTTTTTAACCCCATTTTAAAAATTGGTGCTACTGGTAGCACCCCCCTTCCATTTTAGATGGTTTTTTTATATTTTAAATTTTCTCATAGATAATGTTTCCGTTTTTTTTTAAATGCTTGTTTTTTCATTTATTTTCAATTATTTATTTATTTATTTATTATCAACAATGTTTTGTCATTTTCCATGCTTCTTTCAATCTTAAATTTTTTTTTACCATTTACATTTTTGAAAATACGATTTTTCGTCTCCTTAATTAATTTATGGTTCCATACTTTTTTAAATATAGTGGAAAATATCATTTTTAACACATTTTTTACCTTTACTTTAATAGATAGAATAACATTATAGTTAAATAACACTATTTTTAAACATTTAGCGAAAAAATATAATTGATTTTTTTTATATAAATTAAAACTAAAAAAAACAAAGAAAAATAAAAGAATTGAAATATAAAAATAAAGAAAAACAAAATTGTATAATTGTCAAATCAAAGAAAATCTTAAAAAACCAAAGTGGAAAAAACAAAAAAAAAAAATTAAAAAATATATAAACTAAGGTTGAATGAGAAATTTAAAATAACAGATATCGTCCAAAAACTTTAGAAAAGTTAACAAAACACAATAAAAAATAAAATATATATATATAAAAACAAATTAAAACACCTAAAATTAGGAAATTTAATACAAAATTATAAAAAATTAAAATTAAAATAAACTTCAAAAAACATAAAATTATAAAAAAATTAAAAATTTTATTAAAAAAATGAAAATTAATTAAAATCTAAAACAAAAACTTAATAATATAATAATATTAAGCATAAAAAATTTCTTTTATTGTATATTTTAAAATTTATTCATTATTTTAATTATTTAGAAGTCCATTATTGTTGATTTTCTTTGTAAGCAGTTAGTACACACCAAATCTTCTTTATTACAATATATGTACGTTTATTCATTTACCAAAGGATCGGGGGGCAATGTCGAGCATGGACAAGGGCCTAAATTTAATTGCAAATAAAAAAAAAAACAATCTATAAAATATATCTATATAACTATAATATATATAGTTATATAACGATATAACTATATATAATATATATAGTTATATAATATAGTTAAATAGTTGTAACTATATATATTATATATCGTTATAACTATATATAATACAGTTATATAATATATAACTATATTATATATAGTTTGAACTATATATAATACAATTATATAATATATAACTATATAATATATATAGTTAATAACTATATATAATATAGTTATATAGATTATATATAATATAGTTATATAGATTGGTTTTTTTTTTTTTTAATTTGCAATTAAATTTTCTGAATTTTAATGTTTTGTTAATATTTTTTTACTTTAAATTTTTTTGAATTTTGACATGATTTTAGTATTTTGTTTTTTGTTTTTTTTCATATTTTTTTAGGTTTTAATAGATTTTTTACTATTTTATTTTCAAAAATAAATATATATGTTTTTTTAAATTATTGTTTTTGGGAAAATTTTAAATTGTTTTCATTTTTTTTTTAGTTTTAGTTTTTATCTATTTTTTTTAATGTTTTTTTTCTCAAATTTGGGTTTTGATTATATATTTTTAATTGTATTGTTTTCAACGTATTATGTATTATATTGTGTTTGGAGTGATAAACTAAGATTTAAAAAGTAATCATTTAAGGGTTGATTTGATGATTTTGTTTGTAGTAACAATGATTTTGAAACTGAGGACTGAGTGGACGGGCGGGTGTTGGGATTTGACCTAGCCGCTTACAGAGTTCGTTCCATGGCCGCCCCTGAGGGCGGGGAACCTTGCATTCCTCCCCCTCACACCAACGCGTTTCGAAAACTTCTGACCAGACAGGGCAAGAAATCCATAGACGCTGCGCCTCCAAGCTTCGTAAAACGTTTAGAAACGGTCCCTGAAATCGTTCTGCCTCCGGATCAGCCAATGAGAGTAGTGGTCTCGTTAGCTGAGCGAGGGATGGTGGGTCAATTCATGGGGCTCTGGCCCTCCACCAAAACCATAGACAATTGGATACAAAGGAACTGGAGACCTTTAATCTAGAACAATGTTACTTGCTATGCAGTAGGCAGAGGTTATTACATTTTTGAGTTCATCTCAGAAGCTGATCGGGACTTGATCTTTAGGAACGGACCGTATTTCATGGGCCCCCAAGGCCTCTACCTGAATCGATGGCACCCGAGTTTCAATCTGGAGTCGGAGGTCCCCAAGGAAGTCCCGGTCTGGGTGAGGCTCCCAAACCTCCCAATCCATTGCTGGAACAGCTCCTCGCTTCAGGCAATTGGCAACGGTCTTGGGAATTACATTGATAAGGCGGATCCAAAAGATCAGTATTCGTGTGCTCGTATCTGTGTAGAGGTGAACCTAGAGGTAGGACTCCCGGAGGCTGTCAAACTAAAATTAGGGGAATGGCAACACTTTCAAAAACTAGACTATGAACAACTGTCGTTTAAGTGCCGGGGTTGCCATGAATACGGGCATTTTCAGAGAAATTGTCCCAAAGATCTGAGCATGGAAAAAGATGCAAGTGAAGGATGGCAACAGGTTGGTAAGACAAAACCCAACTCAAGAGAAAAGGGCCCAAGACCAGGAAACTCGGATCGGGCACCTCAAGCAAATTTGGGTCCCAACCAGGAAGCACAGGACAACAAGAAGGGAACAGAAGCTAGAAAAACAAATGGAGCTGCAGCAGGGGTCACAGATCCAAGTCATTCAAAGGAGCCCGAGCCACAGCGACCAACCTCGGATCCAGTGGAAAGCTCGGCGCAGAGAAAAGAGAAAGACCAAGTGCAAAATCCTAGAGAGCCAGGGGAAGTGCATGCAAGGGAGGAGGGTGAGATCCACTTAGAAAGTAGCAGTGAGGAAGACAATAACATAGAGCTCACCCCAAAAAAGATAAGAAGAGGAAGGAAGTCTAAAATAGCAAAGCGAGAAAAGGAGACATACAAGGACGTTTTGAATGGATCACAGCCAACCCTCAAGTGGATAATAAACATCAGACAGACCAGGAAGAAATCCAAGGCCTTCCAGGAAGGCCAACAATCCCCATCTGGTAATTAATGAAATTGGTGTCTTGGAACTGCAGAGGTTTCAGGAGCACACCTAAGGAAGAAGCGCCAAAAGACATTATCAAAGTCGTTAAAGCCGAGATCCTGCTGATCCAAGAAACCAAGATGGAGGGACATGATTTCCTCCAGAAAGTCAAAGTAAGATGGAATGTCAGTAGTGGTATTGCAGAAGATGCCAGAGGGGCATCGGGCGGCCTTGGCATGATATGGAACTCCAAAAAATATGACCTGCGCAAATACGAAAGTCGCAAACATTGGATCTACACCAGCCTGGTCCATTTGGACACCGGGAGACAAGTAAGTCTTTTTAATCTCTTTGTTCCTGTTTCGCCAGAAGACAAACTCTCTTGCTAGGAAACCTTAAGAGACTTCATGCAAGACATCGCATTGGACAATATCATCCTTGGGGGCGACCTGAATCTCACCCTCTTTGCATCTGAGAAAAAGGGAGGTTCAAGAGTTAGGGATCAAGCAAGGGAATGGGTAGAGGACATTATGTCTATCTGGGAGATGGAGGATATAAAGCCAGCAAGAGGGAAGTTCACCTGGTCAAACAAGAGGGTGGGGCCAGGGCATATCGCAGCAAGACTAGACAGATTCCTTGTCCAAAGATCCTTCCTCATCTTAGGGTTAAATATAGACTCTGCCATTCTACCTCACAGCGTGTCAGATCATAAGCCAATCTCTTTAAGTCTGACTTCTGACTACAACTTGGGGCCAATCCCCTTTCGCTTCAGCCCAAGATGGATCCAAGAAGAAAGCTACTCAGCCCTGGTAGCCAGAATATGGCACGAACCAATTTCAGGCTCCCCATTTTATGTATGGGAAGAAAAACTTGGGAATTTAAAAAGAGCATTAAAAGAATGGGCCAAAACTTTACCAAATCCCATCTCCAAACGCCTAGAAGCACAACATCATTTAGAGGCATTTCAGCTGGAAATGGAAAATGTGGAACCCTCTGAAGAATCTTTGCAACAAGAGGCAAGGCTGCAAAAACACTGGCACCAAGTCTGTAGAGAAGAGGAGAAACATTGGCAGTAGAAATCGAGATGTCTCTGGCTCGAAGCAGGGGACAAGAACACCGCCTACTTTCACAAGCAAGCGAAGGCTAGGAAGCAGTTCAAAACAGTGACAGAAATCCGCACCCATGGACAGATTATAACGGACTTTGAAGGCATTAAGGAGGCAACTGTGCAAACTTTTGAAGCACTTTATATAGAGCCTCATATAGAAGCAAACAATCCAGCCTCCTATCCATTGAATTTGATCCAGGCAAAGATACAAGAAGAGGTGAATAGCAAATTAGTCAGGGAAATAAACCAACAAGAAATTAAAGAGGCCCTGGATCAACTACATCCGGGTAAAGCCCCTGGACCTGATGGGTTTACTGCCAGATTTTACCAACATGGGTGGAATATTATCAAGTCTGACCTCACGAAACTCATCAAGAAATCACAAGCTTGTGTCAAAATCGGAGGAGGGACTAATTCTTCATTCTTAGCATTACTCCCAAAGGAAAAAGGAGCGGCCAACTTCAACAGATTCCGGCCCATCTCCTTATGTAACACCAGCTATAAGATACTTACCAAGCTCATAGCGAACAGACTTCAAAGCATCCTCCCTGCCATTATTCCAAAGAACCAAGGAGGATTCATAAAAGGAAGGAGCATAACGGACAATATCATCCTCGTCCAAGAGGCACTTCACTCAAGCCTTCGACAGAAAGACAAAGGTATGATTGTCAAACTCGATCTCTCAAATGCATTCGATAGGGTAAGGCACGCCTTTTTGTTTCAAGTAATGGAACATTTTGGGTTTGCGCCCTCCTTCATAAGCTGGATAAAAGCTTGTATCTCAGGACCGTGGATAGCTCCTTTGGTAAATGGAAGAGCCACAAGGTTTTTCCAAGCCTCGAGAGGCCTCCGGTAGAGATGCCCCCTCTCCCCTCTTCTATATGCTATTCAAGCCTCTGTCTTGAGTCTTCAATTAGAGTTTGGGCAACGTCAGCAAAACCTCTCTGGGCTGCGTATTGCAAAAGGGGTCAAGGATATAAATCATGCACAATATGCGGATGATACGCTGCTCCTGGGAGGCGCAAGCACAGGAATAGAAAAAAAATTCAAGAAGGAACTAGATGTGTTTACAAACATTTCTGGCAGCGTAATTAATACAGCCAAGAGTAAAATCTATGGCTGGAATGTTAACCCCAGAGAAATGCATGAGATATCGAGAATACTTGGGATCGCCGAAAGCAGCAGTTGGGAAGAATTCAACTATTTAGGAGTCCCTATCACTAAGGCCGGCCCAAAAGTAGCACACTGGAACAATATTATAGAAAACATCAAAAATAGGATCCAATCCTGGGGCGCCAATTGGTTGAACTTGGCAGGTAAACTAGTCCTCATTAAAGCAGTCCTCTCCAGTATTTCAATTTATCAAAATGTTCTTCTCTTAGCGCCGAGATCTGTAATTCAGAAAGTAGAGGTGATGATCAGACATTTCCTTTGGGAAGGAGGAAAGCAAACAGGTTGAAGGCTTCATTTGGTAAAATGGGGGAAACTTACAAAACCCCTCCTAGAAGGGGGTCTCCAAATAAAGGACATGAAGTCGCAAAATTTGGCACTTGGAGCCAAAATTCTATGGAATCTTATCACAGGGACAGTCAGTTGGAGCAAGCGAGCCCTCTGGAAAAAGTACTTCCAGGGGCCTAGAAAAAAATGTTTAAGTAACCCCATAAGACCAGGGAAGGGCTCTCCAATATTCAGCTTATGCTAGAATGCATTACCAGCATTCCTCCCACAAATCACATGGATCCCAGGAAATGGGCAAAGCATCAACATTTGGGAAGATTCAATTCTTCGAGGAGCAGCAATTTCAACTAGGCAGGAGGCAAGGCGGCTAAAAGAATGGATGCAGACTAACAACATTCACAGCCTATGGGATATCTTGACATGGAAAAATGATGAAAGTAAGTCTTGGTCCAGGTTGGAGATTGCTTCGTTACCTCAGGAACTAGAAGAAGAGTGGAGCAGCCTTAAGGAAGCATTGCAAGGAAGAACCCCCCTAAGAGAGAAAAAGAAAGACAAGATAGACTAGGGTTCCAATGCTGGAATCTACACCTCAGCCAAGGGATACCGTCACCTTGTCCCAGGCCTTCAAGCACCTCAAGACTCGGATATCTGGAAGGTAATATGGGCAGTTAAAATCCTCCCAAAAGTTTATTTATTTGTCTGGACAGTAGCCCAAAAAGGAGTTCTATCTGGAGAAAATCTTCGTAAAAAAGGCTGGGCAGGGCCAACAAGATGCCCTCTTTGCTGTCAAGTTGAGGAGACAAAAATTCACCTACTGTTAAGCTGCCCCTTCGCCAGCGAGGTTTGGAATATAACTCTTTGTTTAGGTACTTTGACCCCCCCCCATACCACAGGATTTCCAGCTTCTGTTCTCAAGTTGGCAAGCCCTGTGCCCTCTCAGGACATCAAACCAAGGTCATCTCACAGCGACATGGAAAGCTTTGCCGAAGTTTATCCCTTGGAAGCTATGGTTGGAAAGGAATCATTGGATCTTCCGAGAAGAGAAAAGAACACCAGCACAGGTAGCAGTTAAAATTAAAAGTCTTTTCAGTGAGAGTGCGAACTACTTCATAAAGACCTCCAATTCGAAGGCCTTGGGAACTGAGAAGAAGGGTGGATGTGCCATCTTGGGCTTTAGAATGCATTACCAGGAGGCCCTCCAACCATTTTTCCTTGCAACTGGGAAATTAGATTGGACAAGAGTGCATTGGAGGAATGGAAAAGCTCCCTAAACACCAGCATTCAATCGTTTGATGGTGCGTCTAAGGGTAACCCAGGGAAGGCAGGGGGAGGAGGAGTAATAAGGGACCCCTCTGGGAACATTGTTACTAGGTATGCCTGGGGCATAGGAATTGAGCCAAATAACAAAGCGGAAGCCCTCGCCCTCTGGCAAGGGCTCATCCAAGCCCTTTCCTTAGAAATTCAAAATTTAACTGTGATTGGAGATTCAAGGCTGCTAATTCAAACTTTAATTCAGAATACCAGGGTATCGGACGATGTTGGCAGCCAATAAACATTTTTCATTGTCTCGTAAGCTGCCTACACCAATGTTTCACAAACATTGATTTTTCATTGCAATTTTCAAATGAACGATGATTTTATTCTTTGCACCTTTCCGCATGCCTATCTTCGCTAAGTCTTCACGAGTGTAAGCATGAAGATTTCTCCTTTCGAGGTCACATTTCGATCATTATCTGAACTGTCAATACCTTTTGCGTCATTATGCATATTGTGCTTATCTTTTGTTGATTTTTGCATGATCGGCAATATCCTTTGATCGGTTTTCATACTTCAATGGATTATATAACTCAGTTTTATTGAAAACATTTAGCCTTTGGATTCGCATTGTATGATTTGCCTAAACATTGATTCATTGAATTGCATGGGGGTCCTGATTTATCTTTTGTAATCCTTATTGTTGATCTTTATCRTAGCTCTTGGCATATCAATTTCATGKAATAAACGTTTGATTGGCVAGAACATGAWTTTGGKTTTTGAACTGCATGTCRRATGTTTGAACAYTATGGTATAACACTCRCACACATTGGTATACTCATTGGACATTATTAGATCGATTGTGTGATTGGATTTCATTGAAATTGCAATGCATTAATTTTGGATTGACTTCTTATTTGGCCTACTCAACCTTTGGTTTCATAAGATGTATGGATATTCATGCATATATTTTAATATAATGCCTATGGCTATTTTTGTAACTATTGGTAGGTTGGTTACATGATCGACACATTGGTTAAGTTAAGGATATCGGTGGTTACATTGGCACATAGTTGAGTTTGGGGATATTACAGCTGTAAACGCATGCCTCCTTAACAGAAATTAAGCTATTCCTTGCCACGCTCATGCTCGCTAGTATGATGGTTTCCTTAGATTCATAAATCGTACTGAGGTAACTCTGGTCATTTGTTTTGATATGGTTTGACATTTTCAGAGCTAGATATGAATACCTCTTTATTTATGCAACCTGTGAAAGTTTCTGGCGTTTCTAGGGTTTCCCATCTATACTTTTATTGCTGCTTGGAGGATTGTGCGAGTTTAGAGACCGGATTTGAAAATTTCATGTAATAAATCAGCCTGGATATAAATTTAAAATGGTTTGCAACCGGATTGAGGGTTTATGGTTTCCTTAGTAAACCAGGCCAAGGATGGAAATATAGAAGACTACCTTGGATCCAAGCAAAAGGATTTGAAGAATTTTAAAGAAAACCTTCTTGTGTTTTTGGACAGTCTTATTCTTGAGTGCCAGGATGGACCTTTGTTTGATCAAGTATTCATGGAGAAATGCATAGATTATGTCATTGCTCTTTCATGTACTCCTCCAAGGATTTTTCGACAGGTTACGACTTTGGTTGGACTCCAGCTTGCGACATCGCTTGTCACTGTTGCAAAAACACTTGGTGGATAGCGTGAGACTACACAATGTCAATCGGATGCTGAGAAAAAGTAAAGGAAAGATGGCCTTCGTTTGGAGTCATTGAATAGGACATTGTCTGCGGCGCATGAAAAGATAACTATGGCAGAGGAAATGATGCCTAAAATTTTTACAGGGCCTTTTATGCATCGTTATTGAGACGTAGATCCAGATATTCGGATTGCATGTATCAGAGCTATCGGTTCATGGATTCTGTCTTATCTATCCCTATTCCTACAAGATCTATACTTAATACCTTGGTTGGACTTTGAATGAGAAGAATGCTATTGTACGCAAAATCTCTATAATGGCACTGCAAAATCTGTATAAGGTGGATGATAATGTGCCATCACTTAGCCTCTTCACAGAATGATTTTGCAACCGTATGATTGAGCTAGCAGATAATATTGATATATCTGTGGAAATTAGTGCCATAGGACTGTTGAAACAGTTATTAAGGCATCAACTTCTTGCGGATGAAGAGCTTGGTCTACTGTATGACCTATTGATTGATGAATCACCATTCATTCGTCGTGCTGTTGGAGAATTAGTATTGGATCACTTAATAGCTCAGAAATTTAGCATCTTACAGCCTATACCGAAAGGAATGGAAAATGAGTCTGAACTTCCTTTAAGCAGGTTGATGCAAATATTAAAGGAATTTTCTACAGATCCAATTCTAAGTGACTATGTGATTGATGTTGTCTGGAAAGATATGAAGGCAATGAAAGATTGGAAATGTATAATTTCTATGCTTTTAGATGATAATCCAAGGAATGGACTTACAGAGAAAGATCCCAGTTTCTAACAAGCATGTTTCTGAAAAATCAACAGAGAAGACTTGGTCAATCACTAGTTCTAGCAATGATTCTGCTAGCTATGAGTTGAAATCTTGTGGTCCTAGAAAGAACTCAGAGGCTTTGGTCAATCCAGTGAATCAGGGAGTTAATTCTACTGCGATCGAGTGTGATGCCACATCAACAGAGGACGATGAGAATGATGGCACATCTGATGGAGAAATGGCTAGTATGGACAAAGAAGATGATGATGAGAGTAACAGTGAACGATCACTTGCATCAAAAGTTTGTGCATTCACATCTAGTGGAAGCAACTTTATTGAACAACATTGGTACTTCTGCTACACCTATGATCTGACTGTTTCTAAAGGGTGATGTTCTATTTGTGCAAGGGTGTGCCACAGGGGTCACAGAGTTGTTTACTCTCGTTTAAGTCGTTTCTTCTGTGATTGTGGAGCAGGAGGGGCAAGAGGGACAAGTTGCCTCTGTTTAAAGCCTTGGAAGTATGTTTCTTCCAGCACTACATCATTGAGGGGGGCCAGCAGTGTTGAACCATTCTTGCCTCTTCCAGATGAGAGGGATCATCTCTAGCCATCTGACAGTGACTCTGATCTTGAGGATGATGGTAGCATGGAGAATGAGAAACCATTCAAGTTATCTATCCCTAAAGAGGAAGAGGATGGGTTGCTATCATTTTTTATGGAAATGGATATCGAAGGCCAAGTTTTGATGTTATGCAGACAACTTCTTCCTAGTATTAATGTGGCTAGTCATTCAATATTATCAAACGATGAGAGGATAGTTTTGGGTGATGACAAGGTTTTATCTTACATCGGATCTTTTGCAATTAAGGCAGGCATATAAAAATGGATCTCTGGACATGAAGATTAAAACAGAATACCCAAATGCAAGAGATCTTAAATCCCATCTTTCTAGTGGCTCTATTGTTAAATCTTTGCTTACTATAAATAACAGAGGCAGGCTTGCAGCAGGAGAAGGTGACAAAGTAACAATATTTGATGTGAAGCAACTTATTGGACAACCAACTGTGGCACCTGTGATAGCAGACAAGACTAATGAATTTCCATTGCAACATGATTGGTTATAGATCAAGGGATTTTTCAAGAATACCAACAGGAGGAAACAAAGACATCAGCGGGTACATTACAAAGGAGGAATTAGAGCAAGCACTGAAAAATCATGGAATTTGGCAAACCTCAAGAAGCCTATCTCAAGGGCCATTCAATATCAAGGAACATTTTCTGATAACCATTTTTTTTGCCAATGCTGAAGCCGCTTTAATTCCCTACACTCATTTCTAGATAGATTTTGTATATATTTATTTGATATTTGTTTTGATTGAATTAGATTAAATTAAGATTCTGTTTGTTCTAATTTAGCATGGCAGTTTTGGTTTGTTGTGAATTAAATGATTTTCTTTCTTTTTAATTATTAATTAAATCTTTGTTTTTATGATTTGAATAGTTTTATGTTAGTTTATTTGATTTAAAACAGTCTTGTCCTCAAATTAGAACAGCCACAGAATCAGCCAATGCTGTAGTTAGTCTACAGGACCAGATTTTTAGCCATTTTATCAAGAAATTATCTTTCTAACTTGTTGTTTTTTGTCTATTACAGGAAAATTCGAATTGGTAATGGATATGAGGAGCAGTTGGAAGATATCTTAAGGATTTCACTTACATTTTTTAGTTTAAGGGATTTTTGGGATTATTCCCAGATTGTGTAAAACTGTTTGCTATTATTCACAAGGATGTTTTACCTTGTGCGAAACCTATATAAACCTATGGTTTTGTAATAAAAAATCATCCTCAGTTGGGGAGAACAAGGATATAGAATTCTGATTCAAACTGGAGCAGAATTGGTGTTTTGTCATAGCTTTTGCTTTTCAATATATCGACACTTTGTTCCATGTTTTGTATATCAGCTTGTTTATGATTTAGTATTGATTTAGCTACCTAAATCAAATGCAAATGATATAATCTTATTATTGTTATCTATATATTGTTTCTTCCAAATAGATAAAAGACATAACAGTTACTAGTTCAATTTGTGGATTATAGCTTTGTCTTCTTCGTAAATCGAACTGTAATATATAAGTTTGTTGCATAATAGGTTTCGCCTTTTGCAGGAATTTATAATCAAAAAATTGTTATGATATTCTTTTATGTTTTGTTTGTCCTGTAACATACTTCAAGAAGCAGCAAAGCTAATCGTTTACGATAAGCATACGAATTAACTGGTGTGAGTTTCCCTCCTCCAGTCAACCTAGAAGTCATCATACACAGGGCAGACTTGGAGCGCTTCCAGGTCAATTAGTATTTAGTTTACTACTTTCATTAAGTAGTCTAATATAGATGCAATCTTAGTTAGATTTATATTAGTTCTTTTAATTTCAGTAAATTATATTAAATTGTTTAATTTCAGTTAGTTACTTTCTTATTCATAAATCATAAAATCGAAAAAGAGTTATCTTCGCTGTCTTGGGACAACAAGCAAATTAGTTTCACAGGTTTTATCCAAATCTGTAGATTATATGCAATGTATATTTGTGAATAAAATGTAATTAATTTGATAATTAGATATTTGATTTGAGTTATTATAAGAATAATTAGTAGTTTGTAGATCGAATAGTTAGAATAGTTTATATTAGTGTAATTATCTTTGTTTTATTAGTTTCTAGTTTCCTCTATTTTAGTTTGATTTCTTTTATTTAGTTAGTTTGTTTGTTTTAGTTGATTTTATTAGTTTGTAGTTTCCTTAGTTTAGATTACTTAGCTCAGATCAATTCTCTCTTTGGTTTTCTTAGGAGACCTTAGAGTGGCCAACGGAGCCGTTAAACTCGTCAGGGTGGTCCATTCCAAACGGCTTGGGTTATTTAGACAACCCCGGACCGGTTCCACTCTCCCATTTGATGGATGGACCGTTTCGCCCATCAACAAATGGCGCTAGAAGGAGGGCCGACTGACAAGATGGCCTTGTAAGATCCTTTATTTTAAATGTATTCAATTCCCCCCATGGCTCCCCAAATCACTGTGTTGGAACATGCTTTCAACTTCTCATTACCCGATGTTCCCAACGAGAAAGTCTCATGCTTGTCCAAACTCACCTTTGATGGTGAAGGAAAATTATCTGCTAAAGACCACCTTAACAAGTTTTGGTGCAAGTGCATCAAACATGACATCTCAGATTTAGGAGTTTTATGCAGACTTTTCGCTTTTACTTTTA